>SNQJ01S0124064.1:0-26647 GCA_010110895.2 Picea sitchensis
AAAAAATAAATTATTTAAATAATAAATTTAATGGAGAAATTAGAAGTGGGTTAACCCTAAAATAAGGAAAGTGGGCAAAGTCACCTAGAAGATGTTTTTAAGGAAGCTACTTGGAGAGTATAAATAAGAGGCAAGACTCTCTCATTTTAATCACACTTGAGCATATTGAATACCTATAGTTTTTTTAGGTAAACAAAGTATATCTAATCCAAATTTCTGAGGGAAGGTGAAAAAAAGAAGGTCGGAATTCAAGGGAGGATAAATTCTTCTGATGATGCTTTCTAAGGTATGTTATTTACAGGTCATCTCACCATTTTCGCAATAACTTTTTTTCTAGAATTATTAATACCGTGAAATTTCTATGCCATTGAGGAAACATATACAAGTATCTGTGGTAAAAATTCATCTTGTGGGTCACTGTAGTTTTGGAGTTAAACTCCGTCGAAAATAGGGTTTGTGGCTAGTCCTGAAACTAGTCAAAAATAGGTGTTTCGGGTAAAAACGTCATAAATTCTTCATAACATATCCAAATTCAGTAAGACCAAAAATTTTGGTTATAGTACAATCTGTAGTATTCTATGTAATAGTTTCAGATCGATTCAACAAATATTCTGTGCAGGGCACGCTTTATAAGGTCGCTCTCTAGAATAAGCCAGAATTCAGCAAGGTATACCATTTTTTCTATAACTCATTTTCTAAGGGGTTCCAAGTAGTGAAACCTGGAGGAATTGCATAAAACAAACTGAAGAACATTGTGTATCAGTTTCATATCTTTATTCATTATAGGTACAAATTTATGATCATTTCAAGTTAGGGTTGTTTATTAATCCAAAACTAGTCATGTGAGACTAAAGAAAAGTTTGATGAAGATGCTAGTCTCTTGTTGTCAAAGTTAAGGAAGGTTTACAGGTATGTGATCATATAAACCAAGTCTATTACAGAGTTACAAATCATATTTGGATGGTGAAATTGATGATGGCTTTCGTTTAAGGTACATGTTGGGTACATGGTTGAGACAAGTAGTTGATGAGGTGGCACATACATGAGGTGTATATTTGATGATGTTGGTACATATTCATGAGTCATAGTTGATGAGTAGTTGAAACATGATTGGTACATACTTGATACATGTTTGGTTGCACTTGTGTATGGTATAGGTTGATTACAGGTTGTTTGGTACAGGTTGGTGCATGGTTGATGCACTTGTTTATGGCACAGGTTGATTACAGGTTGATGCATGGTTCAGGTTTATTGGTACATGTTTACAATGATATATCTCACAGTGATAGTGTGACATTGGTTCCATCATTCTACTTCTACTTCAGGGCGGTTGGACGAGGGGACGGGTGGTTGTAGTTGGAGAACATAGGGGGTTGTAGCCTCCTTCTGGTTGTAGCTAGAGAATTAGGGAGTTGGAGCTTCCCTCGGGTTGTAGCCTAAAAAACGAAGGGGTTGGAGCCTCCTTCCAGTTGCAGTTGGAAAACAAAGGAAGTTGGTGCTTCCAATGAATGTAATTCTTCAAGACATATAAGAAAAAGCATTATGTGGTTTTCTCCCACTTCGGGTTTCCACGTAAAACATGGGTGTACTGTGTATGTGTATGATTGTTCATTTGTTCATTGCTCATTATTGGATGATAATTCTACATTGATATAACACTTGGATTATTTGGTTTAAAAAGGATTATAATTTCTCTATTACTGATTCACCCCCCCTCTTAGTAATCCAACATTATGGTCATGACATCTTTCGTTTCTGCCCAATCTAGAACATCAATGGTGGTTTCAGGATTTTTGCCAAATATTTTACCTCTGGCACTCTTCTTTACCTCGCAAGTACTTTCCTCGTGATTTTCCTCGCAAAAGTCACACCAACTGCGAGACATGGTGGCTTTGGGCTAAAAGTTGTTTTCATTGGTATTCCTAAAAGGTGGTGAGGAAGAAGATGATGTCCCAAGAGTAAATGAAGGGACATTTCCTTTTCGCTCATATGCTATCACCCAATTTTTCATATCATGTACAAGTTGTAGGAGGGCAGACATGTCATTTTGTTTAATTGAGTCCCCCTTGGGGAGACCTGTTCTTTCTAGTTGTTCTTCATATTCTAGACAAGTATGCAGGGAGGAACCAAGGTGATCAAATTCTTTTTCTTCAAGCCTATGCCGATAAGTGGAAGGTAGAGCATTATAGTAATGCATAAATGTAGCTTGGTTCTGGGAGCGAATAAGTTCGGGAATTTGATTATACAACTTGGTGAAACTAAGGTTGAAAGACTTAATAGTCTCACCGTCTTTGTACGCAATGTTATTATATTCCCATAATTGTTCGGTTGGGCTCTTAGACTGCCCATAAGTGGACTTGAACCAGTAAAATAGCTCTTCCCAAGTGGAAAGAATCTTGGGAGGGAGATAAAAAAAAGTTTTCATTGCTTTCCCTTCGAGAGAGTTGACAAATAAGTGCATGCAAGTATCATTATCATTAGCTCTTATATTGTGACAAGCATTAGAGAATGCTACCAAGTGTTCATTTGTAGTGACTGTATTATTTCCGAAAAACCTAGGTAGTGTTATTTAAATTTTGGTAAAGGACGAGTAGCAGGCGCTAGGTCCAAGGGAGAGGATACGTGCCACGAGGTGGTAGTAGCATCTTCCTCAAATTGGAAAAGCCCATACTTCTTGATGATCTTGGCAGGATTGGTAGTAGATTGGACAGGAACCTGATGGCTATACAAACTACCAATCATTGATGAGGCTGAAGGTTGAGATGATGAGGCACCTCCAGTACCACCAGAGCCACCTGCAGATGTCATTTTGTAAATGATGGGTGAGGGTGAGAAAGGTGAACTAGTTGAATCAGATAAAGTTCTCCTTAGAGTACCTTTTTGGGTTGACATAATAGCTTTCCTTCTTCCTATCTCAATAATAGGAGTGATTTCAGGAGACAATCCTCTTCTTCTCCTAGAGATGCAAGGATTTGAGTACATGAAAAAGAAGATCAACTTTAGGAAAAAGAGAGCTATGACTAATTTCCAGGCTGCCTTTGTGTGGCCTCCCAGTGTTCACGAATACTTATGTCTTGTTCAATTACTTCCCATGAGCGTTCAATCTTATCCTGGGTATTAGCGGTTTCTAAGATGGTATTGAATAAAGTTAAGGAAATGTTGGTTTGGTCTTTAAGATCATGCTCAAGATTGGGCCACCTTGTAGCAGGTACTGTCCTGAGGAAAAGAAAACAGTCAAAGAATAAAAAACGAAAGCAGAAATATTCAATGGTAATTGTGAATATAATCAACCAAAGATATCTGGAAGATATCCCCAGTATGGTCGCCAAATAAATGTGAGGAAAATGTATGAATTACCTTACTCAATCATTTTCAGATATTGCCTAGCTAGGACAAGATAGTTGGGAATGTTACCCAGGGGTTTATAGCCACAAAATATTCTCTCGATCTACAAGTATTAATTACAAGGACTGAGGTTGATTTATAGTTTAAATATGTTGCAAAAATAAAATAAAATAAAAAACTTCTGAAATGTACACAGATTTGTGATTAAGTAAACATGGATATCAAAAAGCGAAAAGTAACCAAGTCACAAATACACATATATGAGATAGAATAAAAATATGATTTAATTTCACTCTGAGATATCAAAAATGTTTTTCTCTTTACAAAACCCCTGCAAGGGCATGGACCAAAGTCTGATTTAGAGATCTTTGATGAACACTATACAAAAAGACTCTGACAGTGAAGTAAAATTGAAATTAATAATCTAGATCATCTTGCCACAAACTGTTGCCAATTTGACTCTGCAAGATATCCTTTATCGGCCATGAAACTTAATTCATAAACAGACAAGAATACACAGACTATCAAGGATGGATCAACACATCTAAAACAAGCATCTGAAAAGTGTGGTTCAGTCTTGAACCTTGTTGTCTACAATAAGACCCACTGTCAAGAAGAGAATTAGGCTTTGAATAAACTCAGAAATGAATGAAAACTGAAACTATCTCATGTAACTAAAGAGAAAACCTTAGTCTTTCTTTCTCCTTCTATTCTCCTCTTGTCTCTTCTTCTCATTCAACTTTTATTCTTTCCAAATAAGTTGATTTTGTTCAACTACTTTCTTTAGTTAAGTAGATTTAACTTAACTAATTAGTTTAAGAGAAGTAAATAATAATAATATAGTTAAGGGTCTTAATTAATAATAACTAGGTAGGTGGGACCCCTTGTGACTCTCATCATTTATTCCTTTTAAATCATGAAATATAACACAAAAAGATAATGATTGTAACCATATTCCACCCTTGTAACTCCCTTAAATATCTTTTAACTGGATATTTAAATATCAGAAATAATTTATATTATCTCCAAAAAATTATATATATATATATATAATCCACATTATCCACAAAATATAAAAAAACAGAGCTTGTTGTCCAAAATTGTTGAAAACCATTAAGCATTGTCCTCATCAACTAAAATCATATAAAACATAATTTAAAAACCATATTTTTCACTTTGTGAGACAATTTTCCTTTTTTCACTGTTGTTTCCCTTAGACTTTTCTGAAGTAGCCCATGGTTGATTGGACCCTTGGGGTTGTATCTCGCTAATCACATGGGAGAAGTCATCCTTCAAATGCAGGCAAGAAGACATAGATTTTGAGGAATCAATGGAGGGAGAAGAAGGGGAGGTAGCTCCTTTTCCCTTTTCTTGCACAGGTTGGGGAATATAAGTTTTCATTATCTTACTGGCGTGTGAAGTCTGAACTGGAGAAACAACATGGGAAATCTAGACATTAGGATTAACAGGTGGTGGTAAATTCAATGACATAGTAGGTCAACCACGATGGTCAAAGACAGACTGGTTGACGATCTCCTTCCAACCATCATCTGGAGGAACAGGAATTCATGGGATATTCTGAGGAGGCTGGAAAAGGGGGTCTTTCTGGTTGAGGGTGCATTATTCCATGGCCAACCTAATTAAAGAACCTATCTTGGAACAGTTGGTTCAATTCTTGAGGGTCAGCGTCAAAATGGATAGAAAATCTAGGCCTCCTATGGCCTCGATTCCAATTTCCATTGCCTCTATTATTTCGGCCATTGTTGTCTCTACTGAAAAATATCATCCTATAGCAAGAGTTTGTCAGTAATAAATCTCTTAATAAACCATACATGACACTCTGCTTACATGAATAAAAAAATGGCTCAAAAATTGACACGAGATACATGCAAATCCATCCATAACAAATCATTCATTAATTGCCATGTGAACAAGGAGTGATAGGGTTCATGGGAAATATGGAGGGAGTGTAGTTAGCAAAAAAATGGTAGAATGATAGGGAATTCATGTACGAATATTGTTCATGAATTAACCAAACAATTTAACTATGTATAAAAATATCAAAATATCAGTCACCAACCCTTGCTATGTTATCCTTTTTGTCGCTTCCACACAAACTTTTTTTTTTAAATTTATATCACAGAACATGGATGCAATAAGTGAAATCAGGATTGTGAAGGGAATGTAATTAGAGGAAAATGGTAGAATGATAGGGAATCAATATGGATATCATTCAAGTGAAACAAATCAAAGCATGCTACCTTAAACACAATCAAAACATATCTTTGTCCAGAATTTCAAAGTTTAACAAGTGTTCCTTTTCCAAAACAATAATCCAAATTGGTGTCTCCTTTGACAAATTTGCTTGTTGGCTTTCGAATTATTTACACAATAATTTGTATGCCCGGAATTATTTAATCATAGTAACCATTATACCCACATTATCATTATATGACAGTCATAACGAACAACATCATAATCGTTATAAGAACACAACAATAGCCTTTGAGCCACGACCATAACATTAACTCCAGTAATAATCCTTTAAATCCAACAGGGACACATACAGTGTTTACAAACAACTCATAAACATCATGTATTTAACCACTGTTCAATGAAATTTATTTCGGACATTATCACTTGATTCGAGCCTCAAATATTTCGAACACAAGTGTCCCTTTTAACAATCAACATAATGATTGAACCAAAAATAACATTCAATATTTGGAACACAAGATTCAAATGAATGGGTGGGTACAAATCTCTTTCCATAATTGCCAAGCAAGAGACCAAACAAAATCATGCCCAAGTAATCGAGCAAGCACAATGCTTCCATCAACTTCAAACTGGAGTAAATATACTTTCAATGTAATGTTTAGGGTTCAAGATAGTGAGTGGTAAAGACAATGAGGCAGTTCGACCAGAGAGTTTGGGAGTTGAATGGCACAGGCAACTCATTCCATAGGTGCCCCATCATAATCGATCACATAAACAATAATATGCCACATTGCTCTCGACTGTATGGGCTTCAAGCAACAGACTGCATCTTCCAAAACAAACAAGTTAAGCCAACCCTTTTTTCAACACTGCATAATGAGCGACCAAATAAAAATCCATACCCAACCAAAAAGAATGAATAGTGCTCTCATCAAAATCTGGGTAGCAATGTTCTCATATTGTATAACATTTACTAGGAAATAGTGACGGTGAGGTTATAACAAGCAAGCCAACAACTAAGGGTTTTGCCAATACAAGGCACATAGTTTTCCAATGTTTCATCATAGTTCACATAAAAAACCATAGGGTCGAAACATGGCATCGGTACACTAGCCACAGAGACTAGTAATGTCAATCTATAGGTGGGGTATTCGCAAAGCCCAAAGTTTAGGCAGACTATGATAACCAACTTCAATAGAGAGGCCAGATCCGAAAACAAAACCATGACAAAGTAGGCTCCTATGCAATCTTTACTCAATAATTCCAGTGAACAATTACACACAACAAGGACCACATGACCAACATTTAAAATCCAACAACCCTAGAACAACCACCACAGGAAACCAAAGATATGAGCATAAACACAGTTCCAAAACATCATAATAGCTTGAGAATCACTCAGACCAAGAGAAACCAGAGCCAACATTTGATTCAAAGGCAGAGTAACTCTCATGGATGGAAAAGTAAGAAAACCTCATACCTGTAAAAGTCTGCACGAGGAGAAAACCCAAAACTGTATACTTCCTCCACGACTTGACAAGGCGGAGCAGCAGTAGTTACCAGAGCCCAAAATGCAAGAATGAATAGAGTGACGGGCTCGAGGGGAATTTGAGTGACATTCATTTACTACATGTCACTTCTCCCTTCAAATCCTCATTCAATTTTTAGTACGAGCCAAGCCCACTATCCAACTCACCATAGCGCTACATTTAGACCATTAATCAACCAAAAATCCAAAATTGTCATATTACTTTTGCAAAGTGCGCAATAGTCCAGAGTGTGTCATCCCCTTGCCAATACCAAATCTCTTCAAATGACAAATTTCTAGGAACATAACCCAATGTGCAACTCATACAATGCACATAACCATAGTAGCAAGGGTCAAGATCACCCAACTTTCACCATGAACAATACAATATCAAAATCAAAACTGGATTATAACTCTTTCATCCACAATGCAGCATTATCGTATTTTATGAGAGATCATCAAAGCCATTTAGTGCCATGTTTTAATCACCCAATCACCACATATTACCATAAACATTTTAAACCATGATCTAAAACAAATGAATTGCAGAAGACCGTGTTGTTACCATCACATAGGAAAACAAAATATAAGCATCGCTTATCCACCATAGTACCATACGTATAACAAGGGGGTCCCACCTACTAGTATATTATTAATATATTTAAATAATAAAGCTGGGAAATCATTTGCGAGCATAGTTTTCATCATTTTTCTTTCAAGCGTCAACACTAGGCTTGGCTCTATAGAAGTCTAGGGACAACTTCTAGCGTTAACAGTTGGTAATGTATTCTAGATTGACACTTTTATCAACTACCTATTCTCTTAGTAAGTGGTACTTGATTGGAATATGCTTCATCTTTGAGTGCATAACATGATTATTTGAATTATTGATTGCACTTGTGTTGTCGCAAATGATTGAGATTGGTTGATCATATTGTGATCATATTCTACCCCGATATCCTTCAATGTTTGCTTCTTCCAAAGCACTTCTATGCAACATGTTGTTGTTGTAATATATTTGGATTTTGTTCTGGACAGAGAGATTGAAGTTTGCTTCTTTCCTAACCATGATACTAGATAGTTCCATAGAAAGAATGATCTTCCATTGGTACTTTTATTGTCATCAATACTTCCCACCAAATCTGCATCTGTATATTTTATTAGAGTGAAGTCCCTACTTCTTGAATACCACAAGCCAAGGCGAATGTGCCTTTCTAATATTTTTATATTCTTCTTACTACTTGCACATGTGTATCCTTTGGTGCAAATTGAAATCTTACAACCAATCCTACTGCTTACATGATGTCTAGCCTTGATGTTGTCACATATAGTAGGCTAACAATCATTGACTTGTACAGTGTTTGATTTGCATATGGAGATTCATCATCTTTGTTTAACTTGCATCCTGTGATCATGGGTGTACTTACAGGTGCATAGGATTCCATTCTGAATTTCTTCAACATTTCCTTTATATATTTGGTCTGAGAAATGAATATCCCTTTACTGGATTGAGAAATCTACAAACCTAGAAAGAATGACAATTCTCCAAACATGGACATCCCAAATTCTTTTTGCATTTATTCTACAAACTTTTGGCTCATTCTATCATCATTACTTCCAAATGATATTTTCCACATAAACCACAATGATTAACATATCTTCATTGTCTATTTTGATGTAAAGATTGTTATCTGCAACTCATCTTTTGAAACCTTGTTGTTGTAGGTGTTTGTCAAGTCTTGAATACTGAGCTCTGGGAGATTTCTTTAGTCCATAGAGTGCTTTCTTTAGTCTGCACACATAATCTTCATTGTTTAACAATTGAAATCCTTCTGGCTATTCAATATATACTTCTTCTTCTAGATTTCCATTTAGAAAGGTTGGCCTGACATCCATTTGATAAACTTTGAAGTTCTTGGAACATGAAAATGTTAATACCCTCAACTTGAGCATGCCCTTTACAAACCAATCTTTCTTTATTTCTTACTACTTTTCCATCTTCATCCAATTTGTTTTTTAAGAACCATTTGGTGTCAATAACATTCTTGTCTTTTGGTCTTGGCACAAGTTCCCATGTCTCATTCTTCTCAATTTGATTTAGTTCTTCTTCCATAGCATTAACCCAATGCTTATCTTCACTAGCTTGTGTAAAATTCTTGGGCTCTATTTTAGATAGCAAATAAAAGTTCAATCTTCTTTTGGTCTAAAATCGTGCATCTATATCACTAAGAATCTGACTATTTGGATGATTCTTTTGAACAATTCTAGATAGAATTTTTTTATATTGGCATTATATTTCTTCTTGTTCTTTCTTTTCTTCTTCCCTTTCTTCTTCTTTCTAGATTGTCTCATATGGATCTTCATTTGTTTGTGACTTTTCCTCTTGAGGTATTTCTTCATCCACTCTTACATCAATACTATCTACAACCTTGCACAGTATTTTGTTGTAGCATTTGTAGACCTTACTTCCATATGTATAGCCAAGAAAGATACCTTCATCTGTTATGGAATCAAACTTGACTAAATTATCGTCATTTCTCTTTATATAACACTTGTTCCCAAATAATCTGAAGTATTTGGCTATATTTGGTCTACCTTTCCATAATTCATAAGGTGTCTTGTTGTTGTTACTCTAATTTGTGCTCTACTCAAAATGTAGATTGTTGTGCTAACCGCTTCTCTCCAAAAGGTTTTTGGTAGTTTGGCTTCATTCAACATTGTTCTAGCCATTTCTTGTGCATTTATGTTCTTCCTTTCTAAAACTCCATTTTTTTGTGGAGTCCTTGTTGCCGAAAAATGTCTCTTGATTCCATGATTCTGACAAAATTCATCATATTCATAAGATGTAAACTCACCTCCTCTGTCTAATCTTAAGCACTTGATTCTTAAATCAGTCTCATTTTCAACTAGGGATTTGAAATCTTTACACTTATCAAATGTTTCAGATTTTTATTTAAGAAATGTAACCCAAGTTATTCTTGTGCAATCATCAATAAATAACATAAAATAGCTCTCTTTTTTTAAAGTTTTTATTCTTGCTAGCTCACAGAGGTCTATGTGTACAAGTTCCAATGGATTCAATAATGAGTACTCCTTTGTTTTGAAACTTACTCTTGTTTTCTTCCTGTGCTGACTTGGCTTGGAAATAGTGTCGGTAGGTTTTGATATCCTTGGCATATCTCTTATTGCTTGTGTCTTGTCGATTTGTACTAGATTGTCAAATTTTATATGACCCATCCGTCTATGCCATAACCAAATTTCATTTACTTGTCCCATACAACATTTTTCTACTTTGACTTAATCGAGAACGCATACATTGTTCAGGGTTCTGTTTTCTTTTTCCACAAATCTTCCTAAACTTGCTTTCCTTATGTCACATCTTTTAGAATTAAATGTGAGGTTGTAACCTTGATCACACATTTGACTGACATTTAGAATATTGTGTTTTAACCCTTCAACATACAAGACATTATGTGTTTTAGTCTTTCCATCATTGAGACTAATGATACCTTTTCCAACTATCCCTGCAGAAGCGTTATCCCCAAAGGTAACACTGCCTCCTTTTTCTTCCTTTAGGACGAGAAAATTGTTTTGATTCCCTGTCATGTGTTTTGAACATCCACTATCAATGTATTGTTGGCTTCCTTTGTCTTGAACATACACTGCAAGTACACATTCTTCTTTCTTTGGTTCTTCTTCTTCCTTTTTCACACCTTTGTGTATTCTTCTCTATGATTGGTAAGAACATCTTCTTCCATATTTTGTTTAGAAGGCTTTATTATGCTTCTTCTACAGTCATGTGCTATGTGCCCATAGTTATTGCACTTATAACATTCAGTGTTGTAATCAAATAGAGGAGCAAATGAATTGTAGTTTCTATCAACAAACCCATGAGAACTTATGGTTTTGTTGCTCACATAATCATTCTTTGAAGTTTTATAAGAACCTCTATTTCTATCTCTCACATGAACACTTATTTCATAAGCTCTACAATCTATTTCTTTATAACCAATATTATTGCAAGAAAAACAATAGCCAAGAAAGAGATTTTGGTACCGATTTATGAAAGGTATTCTTGGTGGAACAACTCTTTTGAACTCATTCTTGTGGGAAGAATCAGATTTGTGTTGGTCATCATTTCCTTTCTTGTTGTTGCTTTCATTATTGATGGATCCTTTGAGAATATTGGCATAGATTTTAGTATTTTCTTCATTTTCCTTTTCCTTTTGTGGGGATATTTTGTTTTTTTTCATAGCCAAGACCTATCTTGATGAATGGTGACCTTTGGCAACAGAGAATATTATCTAAGATTTTAGTAATATTTCCAAACTTCAAGCTTCTATTCAATTGATTAGTTGTTTTCTCTAGTTCCTTTCTCAAGGAAACAATTTCATCCTCTATCTTGTCGCATTTTTCTTCCTTTTCTTTCAGTTGGCTTCTCATCACTTCTTCTATCATTTTTTCCTCTTCTAGTTGAGTCTTCGGGATGATAAAAATAAATTCCATTTCATCAATATCGTGATCCTTCTTTTCACATTTATACAATTTTTCTTTCTACTCTTTATTCTTTCCCCTAAATCTGTCTATCTCTTCTAAGGAACTAACGAGTTCTTCTCCAAGATTCA
Organism: Picea sitchensis; assembly: GCA_010110895.2. NCBI lineage: Eukaryota > Viridiplantae > Streptophyta > Pinopsida > Pinales > Pinaceae > Picea > Picea sitchensis. The sequence goes on from SNQJ01S0124064.1 coordinate 11,716, forward strand.
TGTCCCTATCAATGTATTTCTCTTCTAAATCTGATTTTTCTTTCTGATTGTCTTCAATTTCTTTATCAGTAGACTTTGTATACATGGATATGAAGAGGAATTATTCTTGATCGACCATGTGTGCTCCCAAGATCTACCTTCCAACGATTAGATTGTTTCCAAAGAAACCTGCTCTGATACAAATTGTTGAACTTATGCTTATAATGAGAGGGGGGGAGGTGAATCAGTATAATATACTTTTTACTTTATTTAACCATTCATCAATAATTCATTAGCTGAGAAACAATAATCACATATAAACTCAAATCACAATGCATAAAGTTTAACATGGAAATCCAATTGGGAGAAAACCATAAAAATTGTCTTTATAAATTCATTTAGGCACAAACTTATTGTTGCAATATTTGTAGGCGCCAACCTATTGGAGTCACTAATCCCTCGGATGAGCACCAACTTAGCAACACCTGTAGGCACCAACCTACCAGAGACACCAATCTCTTCAACTGAGCACTGACTCAAGAATATATTGTGTAGGTACCAACCTACTGGAGACACCAATATCCTCATTTGAGCACCAACTCAATAAGACTTGTATAGACACCAATCCAAGATATTCTTACACATAGTACTTCTAAATTCACTTGTATGATTCATACTTCATATATAGATTCAAACCCTAGTCACAATTAGCCATCATGCCCTAGAAAGATTCATAACATCATTCCCATAATATAATTGTTACACATCGAAATTACTCATTACAATGGTGGCCTAGTGTCATCATTACCAATGTCGCAAGTGTCGCATTTTGGTCGCAAGTGAAATAAACATCATACTGTCATCTTGCCTATGTCGTGTCTCTAACAACATCACAAGGACACTTAAGACACCTTCAAAGACTAGTTTAAGGAGGAGAAATCATTTGACAAAGAGTACAAAGCTTTTGCCATGAAGAAAACTACTTAAAAATGAATTTTGAAGGGCAGTGCTCCCCTACCCAATGTCAGAGAGTGATAGCGCTCCCTACCCTTCTTTGGGGGAGCACTGCAATGCTTTGTGCACCCTTTTAGGGGAGCGTTGGCCTATTTCAACAAATTTTGGGTTGTTGAGGAAAATCAGGGGAAAATCCCCTTCATCTCTGGAGTTGGTTTGATTCGAATCTGAGGTCAAGGCTGGATCTTAGGGAGGATCCACAACAAAAGGAGAAAGATTCTCAACCTATCCCAAGAATCTCTAAGGTGGTTGGGCCTCTCAAAGATTATATAAGGAGGCCTCCTCATCGTGAAAAGGCATATGGAGGAATTGAGAAGAACCTAGCTTATGATCTCATAAGGAAGGGGAGACATTGAAGGCATCAAACTTATGATCTCATAAGGGAGATAATCATTGAAGCATAGTCAGTTTTTGTGTGGATTATTTGAGCAAAGGGTTGGACAAGGAGAGTTGGGAGAGGTTGTTGCACCTTCATCAAAGGTCTGTAAGTATCTCTATTTTATTTCTCATTAATATATATGTGCTTGGTCTATTTCTTTCAAGGTTGTGTTTATTCTACATGAACTTTTCCTTATTAGATAGATCTAGTTTCAAGCTAATATTAGTAGAATAGGAAGCATGTTTTGTCTTTGATTGGATTGCAGGACTTGTCGAGGAGCTTGGGGATCAAATATCAACTCGGACTGTGCGAGGAAAAACATCGAAAAGGTACCTATTTTTCCTCTTCTCTATACATTAGTTTAGCTAGGTTTAAAACAATGTCAATGACCAATGTTAGCACCTTTCTATCTTGGTCTTAGGAGTCTAGAGCCCAAGAGGGGATTCACCTTTCTGTAGGGGGATTTCCCTGTAACATAAATTGGTGACTCCACTGGGGAACGAATCTTTCAGTTTTGGTTTCTTTCCTTGGTCTTGTTTCGACCTTTCCTCACCTTTAGATCTTCTTCATACTATGTTTCTGATTCTTAGATGTGTTGTTGGCTTTTGATTCATCCCATACACACTGATGTTTTGGATTTTCTTGAGTTTTTTTTTATCTATGGGCAAGTTTTTGAGCTCTGAGAGGCCAACGCTCCCCTACCTCTACTACCAGAGCGCTATCACTCCCTTGCAGGCTCCCAGGGAGTGTTGCAATGCAAAGGTGCCCTTGACGCCAGTGCGCTAGTGTTTTTCTACTCAAAACCCTTTTGCGAGTTGCTCTCTGAGTTTAATTTTTGTTGATTCTTTTGCTCAGGGTTATCACCATCCCAATGTGTCTTTGTTTTGGCCTCCAACAGCTTGATTTCTAAGAATTCATAATGCTTTGTTTCACTTTGTAACATCTCTTTCTTCTTTACCTCTAGTCACTCTTCTTCTGTCGATATTTGGAGTCGATTTACTGCTTTCTCCTTTATCTGATGGTATGAAAGTTGTTGTACAGGAATTCAAGGATCTATGCACTGTTCCATTTGATATTTGAGGTCATTTTCCCAAGAAATTCTTGGTTTTTCATCATCCATTAACCTTATCCTGCCTTCGTTGGTAATTTCACCAATTTTCATGCATTCTGGGTGAGTTTTTGAATGGGTTTTGGCTCTTTTTCTGAGTTTCTGGGAGGACCAACGCACCCTTGTAGGCCATACCAGAGCACCAGCGCTCCCCTAAAGTGTCTTAGGGAGCGTTGCAACACTCTGTGCACCCTTCTGGGGGAGCGCTAGTCTCTTTTTTGAGAGTTTTTGCCTTCTTTTGCTCAGTCTTTTGCAGCCTGTTTTGCAAAGCTCTTTACCCAGAGTCTATGGTTGGTTTGTGAAGTTGTTTGGATTGGTTTTTTATGTTTTTTTATGCTTATCACTCCCTCTTGTATTGATTGGGGCTTGAAACCTTTTTTTCATAAATGTGAAATTGCCTTTAGTTGTTTTTTTGTCAGGATAGTTTTGAGTGATTTCTCTTTCTCCCTATCTTTTCTTGGATTCTTCTCTACTTTTTATTGTGTTCCTTGGATGCTTGATTTGTTGTAGAATCCTTTATGGTGTTCTTTCTTGTTTGAACAAGTTTCTACTTGTTTTCTTTCATACCTCACTGCCTTGAGTGCATGCTTTGTTTGTAGCCCTTTTGCTTCGTGTCTTTTGCATCTGCATAGGACTCTTTCTCCTGATTGAAAGTAGTGGAGAATTGAAGATTTTGTATTTACTTTCTGTATCCATCATAATAAAACAAAGAAGATAAATTCATTTTTTCTTTTGGGTAGTGAAACTAGCTTGCATTTGAAGTAGAGGAATTGCATCGTTTTTGGCTTTTTGGGACATTGTGCATCTGGAATGATGAATGTTTTCTCCTTCTCGTAGCATAGATTTCATTAAAATGAAAAGATTGCATATTAATCTCTTTTCATAACTTTCGAGTCGGTCAAAACACCATATTGTCCACGCCATTTTCCTTTTGAGTAACAACAGCCTTAAAAACAAAGCACTAAACTAAAAATTGATTAGACATTTTTGTATTTTTTGGTAGCAAACCTACATTAGATTAGTTGTAGGGATTTGGAATAGGTGTGAAAGATAACTTTCCAAAGCTGCAAACAAACATAGGATCTTTTGTTAGGGAGCGGTCGAATCCAATTGCTATATTTTGTCCTAGGAAGCCCTTCTCACACAAGGGTCAAACCTGAGGTCACATTGAGACTAGCAGAGTTACTCACCCTACTTTGTTAGTCTTGGTGTAGAGATTTCGCATATTATGGGGGTCGCTTGAAGGTATACCCACAATGATGAGTGGAAGCCTTTCAAGTTGATTTTGGGGTAGATACCCTACCCTTGCGCATGGATCAAAATGTCGATTGTTTCCCCAGGCATCATTGTTGTAGTTGGTAAACTTAGTGGCTTATCTCTTTAGGGTCTTTACACAAGGTGACTATGGAGGGGAAAGTCTTCACGGTACCTAGAATCGACGTTGGCCAAACTCACTCGGGCTCCTTTGAGGGTAAATCCACAATTACTGTGTGGAATCTTGCACCAAGGCGTAATTCCGTTAAGCAGGTCGTCAATGTAAATTTTCCACCTGCTTTATCTCAGCCCCTTCTTACTTTGTTCCCGCGACATTGGATTTCATCACCAACTAGTGTGCTCATTGTGAGAAGGTTTTGTTTGCTTGCTTGCTTACCATATTTGTAGTGTGTGTTGTTTGTTCTCCTTAGCAAACTCTAGGTTGGATCTTTATTTTATATGGCGTCAGTTCCCGGAATGACCAATGAAGGAACCCCTTTGCCAGGGGAACCCTTTCTTTTTCCTTCTCACGGAAACGTTGGTCCTCCTTACATCACTACTTTGACCGTTCCAGGTCTCACAATTGGGTTATTGGTATGGTTGTTTTCCACTCCGGTGATCTCGAATGCAGGTGCTTCAGATGTAAGCACACCACCCACACATCAACCTCATGTCGACCTTTCTCCTTCTTCATTCATTGGGTCTCCTTCCATTTCTCCTTCTTCGCCTCATGAAAGCTCCAAAGTGAGTAGCCAGATTGATAAGAATAAGAAGAAACGGAAAGTGACGAAGAAGAAGCAGAAAGGGACCAAGCCTCCAACTACATCAAATGTTGGATCCAAGCAACCATCTACTGTTAATAGTACTGGGAGTGTTTATGAGGTCAATAAGACTAAAACGAATAATCTGAAACCCAAATTCCCTTGCAGTCTTTGTAAGGGTGACCACTTTCTGAGGGATTTCCCTGGTCTTCCCAAGGTATTAGAAATGTGGTCTTCCACATCATCGATCCTCGCTAGACATGTTGGTGACATCCCGTCAACTAGTGATGTTAAGGTTGGTAAGAAAAAGACAATGGTCAAGCTACCTTGCATGTTATGCAAAGGTGATCATTACTCTCACTTTTGTCCTCTTATGGACAAAGCTTCTTCTCTTTTGGAAAAGCTTCAACTTCCAACTGGTTATCGTAATATTTCCCCCAACCCATTGTTAGTTAATGGACTGGTCAATCGGGTTCCATCCCTGGTCAGTCCAGTTGAGAAGGTGGTCAATCTAGTTTCATCCTCGGTTGAACCACTATTCAAATTAGTTGATCCAGTTCTGTCATCGATCAACCACACTTTTCATCTAGAAAGTGAAACCTAAGTGACTGATCCAGTCCTTTCCTTGGTCAGTCCCACCCTTCATCCGAAGAGTGCCAAAGTGTTCGATCAGGTTCTACCATCGGTTGATCCCACTCCTCCCTTGAGGAGTGCCAAAGTGACTGATCCAATCCCTTCATCGGTCAGTCCCACCCTTCATCCAAAGAGTGCCAAAGTGGTTGCTCCGGTTACATCATCGGTCAATCCCACTCTTCCTCTGAAGAGTTCCAATGTGGTCGATATGATCCTATCATCGATCAATCCTACTCTCCCTATAGAGATTAAACCTGATACTACCCACATTTTTCTCGTTGATATAGAATATACCGTGCTGGGGGGCTTTCCTCCTTCTCCCGTGAAACCCCCTCCAAGTAATGAGGCCATCCTTTTTTATTGGGGTGCGATAACTGGACCTCATCTTCCCTCTCACATTCCTTTCCATATTACAGTACAGGTTTGTGGTCGAGATGTTCCTCAGACATTGATAGATGAAGGTGCATCTGTTAGTATTTTGTCCTCTATTGCTTGGTAGACTTTGGGTTGTCCTCAGCTTGCGTCGGTTACGCAGAATCTATTATCTTTTAACAGAAGAACCAGTCAACCTTTAAGGACCCTTCCTCAGTTTCCCGTAAATTTGGGAGGTAAAATTGTCTTTATTGATGTCATGGTAGTCCAAGACCCCTTGGATTTTACTTTACTCCTTGGGTGGGATTTTGTCTATGTCATGAAAGCTATTATGTCCACCTTTTTTCCGTGTGATATATTTTCCTCACGATGGAAGAATTGTGACTATTGATCAACTTTCATTCATCAGTCCTGACTAGATTACCTCCCTAAATGGTTCTTATATGCAAACGGTATCACCCCCACCCCATGTTAATTATATGGCATTGTCTCCCATGACTTCAACTCCTGATGACTTAGATCCGGTAGTTGACATGGTGATCTCTTCGATAGGGCTATTAGAGCCAGATCTCCCTACCCTTATCAAGGTCGTCGACATGTATTCCTTCCAGAGTGCTTCTCTTCCATATAGTGAAGATCTCTTGGAAGCCATGATTGATGTTTGTCCCTTGACATGTGTTCCTTCCAGAGCATTATCCTCTTGGAAGCCATAATCAAGAAGAGGTCACGAGCATAGTTTTCCTCTCTAGAGCATAGTTTTGCTTCTCTGTGGCAAGATCATTAAAAAATGAAATAGAGTTCTTGAGCATAGTTTTCCTCTCTGTGGCAAGATCGTTAACAAATGAAACAAAAACTATGAGCATAGTTTTCGCTTCTCTGTGGAAAGCTCGTTAAAAAATGAAACAGAGGTCACGAGCATAGTTTTCGCTTCTCTGTGGCAAGATCCTTAAAAAATGAAACAGAGGTCCCGAGCATAGTTCTTTTCCTGTGTCAAGATCATTAAAAAATGAAACAGTCACCTCTCATACCAAGTCGAGTCTTTCTTTAGGTCTCGCATTTAAACCTTCATTTCATGCACCCTTATCTTTTTTCTCCATCTAGTACATAAATTGGTGACAACCTCAAAGTCGGTGAATGAATTGAAGCTTGGGGGGGGTATGTCTCCAACCTTTGATTATCATTCTAGAGTTATGCCACTAGATTTTAAAGCTGGGGGCAGAGTACCAACCATCCTTGGGTTTCCTGACCTTTGGAAATTACGTTGGGAATTTACAAGCATAGTTTAATTTTGTTTCAAGCTTGTGTAAAAATGAAACCGTCTTTGTTCTTTCTCGTGCTCGTAAATACATGAGAATAAGTTATCGAGCATGGTCTTAGTTCCTTCTTATGCTCAAAAAAACATGAGAACGTAATCGAGTATACTTTTATCACTTTTTCGAACTCACATGGATACATGAAAAAGGAACCCCCTTGAGTCCTCTTTAAGCTCCTTTCAGACTCTCTAAACATGAAAAGATTGTCGAGTGACCATGCTTTCTTTCCCACTCATTAAAAGGTTTGAAAGGGAGTCTTTCAAGTGATAATTTATGTCTTTTTCGGCCTCGCGAGACTAACATTATGAAAAAGGACAACACTGGAGTCGTCTTTAAGTTTTTTTCAGACTCTCTAAACATGAAAAATCACTGAGTTTACCTTCTATGGACTCGTTAAACAATCATACATTGAAGGGCCCATATGGGACCGAACCCTTACTTCTTCTAGTTCATTAAACAAAGGAAGAGGTGCTTACCGAAGGTGAGTTATATTGAGCATGTGTTACCCTCCTTGAGCTCGTTAAATTAAAAATAGGTACTCGTCTATCTGGATGGGGGGGGGAATTTGAAAGAAGCAAGCCAAGCAATTTTTTAGAACATCACCAGTCGCCCTTGAACACGGCACTTTGTCTTTGCACACATTTTAATCCGTTGAACCTCTGCACTGAACCAATCCTCTAAGTTTCCTTACTCCTTTGGGTCACCCGACGAAGTCACAATATCCACTACATTATCGTGTTTTGGTTTGTGTCATGTTTCTACTGTCGTGCTTCAGTGTTCAAGGGAAGTCTCTGCCTCAAGATTCAACCATCACAAATTTCTTGTTTCAATACCTGTGTCAGTCCATGTTCTTTGATCCACCAATTTACATCTTTGTGTCATTTTCTTGTCATTGATGGGGGATACATCAAGGCCCTCCTTCGATGAGTATGTTCCTATTGACTTCAGCACATTATCCAGGAACTAGACTTAGAAATCGGTTAGTACCTTGGGACCTGCAGGCCTCCTCGCATCTGAAAGTGGGTTTACATCATTGACCTCTGATCGGATGATTCCACGGATTTTTGAATTCATCTCATCCATTCACATTTGCTAGAATGTACTAGGGTACCTTGGGGATCATTGACATCAATGGTGATTTCCCTCACACTTGTTAACGGTTTACCTCATTGATCGGTAATCAAGTGGTTTTTGCCATGTTCGACATCAGGACATCTATTCACATGGTTAGATTCGTACTACATCGGGATCAGTAAGAAGACTTTGGGTTGAGTGATCACTCTAATATGTACTTTACCCAGGTTGCGATGGAGTTTCTTTTGAACATTGACACATATATTGTCACATAGATCCACTTTGTATTGGTCGTGACTATGTCTTGTCGTCTCATAGATCCGCTATGTATTCTTCGTGGCTACGATCAGTTCAGGTCATGGGATTATAGATCCACATTGTATCTTCAGTGGCTATACCTTTTTGTCAATACAATTATGGATCTGCAGTGTATTTTATGGCGGCCATACCTTGAAATTCTTTATCACTCAAGCATAGGTATGTCTGCCTTGGGTTTGAAACATGTCATAATATTTGTTTGATGGTTGTGTGCAGCTTCTTCCAGGTTCTCTGAGTCCATGCCCTTTCTCTAAAAAGTCTACAAAGTACTTCAGTCATTAGTTCTCGTCTTTTAACTTTGCACTTTGAAGGACAATCTGTTACACATCAAAATTACTCATTACAATGGTGGCCCAGTGTCGTCATTACCAATGTCGCAAGTGTCTCATTTTGGTCGCAAGTGACACAAACATCATACTGTCATATTGCCTATGTCGTGTCTCTAATGACATCACAAGGACACTTAAGACACCTTCAAAGACTGGTTTAAGAAGGAGAAATCATTTGACAAAGAGTACAACTTTTTTTTCCATGAAGAAAACTACTTAAAAATGAATTTTGAAGGGAAGTGCTCCCCTACCCACTATCAAAGAGTGCTAGCACTCCCTACCCTTCTTTGGGGGAGAGTTGCAACACTCTGTGCACCCTTTTGGGGGATCACTAGCCTGTTTGAGCAAATTTTGGGTTGTTGAGGAAAATCAGGGAAAAATCCCCTTCATCTCTGGAGTTGGTTTGATTCGAATTTGAGTTCAAGGATGGATATTAGGGAGGATCCACAACTAAAGGAGAAATATCCTCAACCTATCCCAAGAATCTCTAAGGTAGTTGGGCCTCTCAAATATTATATAAGGAGGCCTCCTCATGGTGAAAAGGCATATGGAGGAATTGAGAAGAACCTAACTTATGATCTCATAAGGAAGGGGAGACATTGAAGGCATCAAACTTATGATCTCATAAGGGAGATAATCATTGAAGCATAGTCAGTTTGTGTGTGGATTATTTGAGCAAAGGGTTGGAAAAGGAGAGTTGGGAGAGGTTGTTGCACCTTCATCAAAGGTCTATAAGTATCTATATTTGAGTTCTCATTAATATATATGTGCTTGGCCTGTTTCTTTAAAGGTTGTGTTTATTCTACATGAACTTGTATTTATTAGATAGATCTAGTTTCAAGCTAATCTTAGTAGAATAGGAAGCATGTTATGTCTTTGATTGGATTGCAGGACTTGTCGAGGAGCTTGGGGATCAAATCTCAACTCGGACTGTGTGAGGACAAACATCGAAAAAGGTACATATTTTTCCTCTTCTCTATACCTTAGTTTATCTAGGTTTAAAACGATGTCAGTGACCAACGTTAGCACCTTTCTGTCTTGGTCTTAGGAGTCTAGAGACCAAGAGGGGATTCACCTATCCGCAGGGGGATTTCCGTGTAACAATAATCCCAGACTGCAGCATCACAACCTCAAAACAACACACGTTGCAGCATCACAGACCTTTAGTGCTTAATAGCACACCTTAAGAACAAGAAACCCCCTCAAAATTATCTGACACACCTTTAGAACCCAAGAACACACCCCGAGTCCTTTAGTGCACCTCATATCTCTTATGTGCACCTCATACTTGATCTCTTGCTTGGATGTTCTACAAATGTGCACATCTATCATGTATTTATAGTATTTTTTTCTTCACTTTTAGGGCCAACCTGTAAAGGCTCCCTGAGCCGACAAGAATTTTTTAGCTGGGTTGTTTGACAAAAAATATCATATCTCCTTATTCCTAAGGAGTTAGAGGGAATTCCATATACCATTGGAAATGTTTCGAAATAATATTTCCAACCATATAAACTATGCTTTTATTTGAGCTAGGTATCTAAGTAAAAATGCCTTCAAATATAGTGTATCCAAATTGAGCATCAAAAATCCAAAAACAATATTTCCAACAATATCCATATTGCAATCTTTATCTTGGACATCTATAGACTACCCTATCTTTGACATCAATGACAACAATATTTCCAACATCTTCCTCCCCTATTTCCTCTGTTCCCCCTGCTGAAGAAACTCATTGCAATTTCATAAAGTCAATTAATATCTTTAAGTAATATACAACATGCAGAAGAACATACTTTGATAAATTCTCTTGAATATGATTAACAAGGCACAAAATATAACATAGAAGACAAAGCATGTAGCAGGGGAAATTAAAGGGAAATTATTGATGAAATAGGAAGGAAAACTCATGCATACTCGACCATGCTTTATTTTATACTCCAGTCACTTATTTCCATTTAAAGTCCTCTTCAAAACTTCACTATAAGAATCATACGGTGTTTAATTTTCATGCGAGATACTACAACGTTCTTCAATAAAATAACAACACAGGACAATATATATAAGGAAGTGAAAAATGGAAAGTATGAGGGATTATTATAACTCTCTCATGTTATCTAACATTTTTGTGTATAAGAGTTACTATCAAAATTTTGGAGTCATTTTACTTTATAAAACATAGAATATATCGAGAAGCATCATGGAATATCATATGGAAAGTGATAATATGAATGATGGGTTGTAGTATGTGCATCAAAATAATAAGTATAGCCTTCCACTCTAATGATAAATTGTCATTGTATATTCATCTTCAACGATAGACTTTTAATGGCAGCCAAGAAAGCATATAACCATTTCACAAACCATCACTAATAATTGGTCATGATAATCAGGTTTTGATATACCCTATTTTATTTTAAACATATTTCAAACCAAACCCCGAGTCGAACCTCGCATCAACCCCCTTTTTGTATTAAAAAAATGTTGAGTAAAAACAACATTTTTGCTTTTAACTGATGGCTACAACTAGTAAGCTTTAGCCATTTGTTTTGCAACCAATCAAAACAATTCATATATCTTCTTGTCTATAAACAATGAGATATCATTTCAACCAGAACCCAAGATGCATTTCATATCAATATTGTTCCGACGCAAATAAACCATTTGTTTTCGTGAGCTTAACCCAAAACATTGATAGTTGACCATAGAACAATACCTGAATTTTGCAATCAGCCTATCAGAGTATGTAGATATGAGTGAACAATTCTGGAAAATGAGAATATGGGAGGGCGGAGGTCAAAATGAATTAGAATTCATAAAACAAATAATCCCATCACAAGTTGTTTCATAATGAGTTTTTACAACCAACTAATTGACAATGGGAAATTCATTAAAACTTAGACTATCACCATATCACCTTAATTCACTGAGCAAAGACGATATTCTCTAAGCATAAGAGGGAAGGAAAGGGAGAAAGCACTCATACTGAGCGACCAACTACTTTGAACCTTGTTAATTCATTTATAAACAAAATGAAGCTACAATAATGCTTTGAAACCACATGGGTACTTACCTTGAATAAGAAGATTTCTTTTATACAGGTTCCAAGATTGAATCAATTTCACAATGACCAGGTAACAGTTTAGCTGAAACCAAAACACAACTACATAACTACCTTCCAAAACCTTCGAATAATCAAATGAGCAAAGAAAATAACCCTAACGAATTCCAAGGGTGGTAGAATACGAGTCTGACGACATTAATGCCCCACTCAAATCCAAATTTAATGCATGACATTACATAATGGCCAACTCATTGTCTATATGTCGCCAACCTTAATGTATAACCCAAAATTCACACAAGCCAAGTCATACCAATAACCATCAATATCGCTATCACATTAAAGTCATTCATGTCTCAAATGTCATCATGAGATGTGACATATAAACCAAATTTTATACGATAAAAATCAACCATGTGTGCCATATAACCTTCATACATCGTTTAACACCAAATATCACCCTTTATACATCATTTGGTATACGTCAACATATTATAATGTGTGCTATAATATTTCTTTAATGAATCTCAATACAAACCCTTAATGCCATCAAGAGATTTGAGGCATATAACCTAGCTTCATAACATATAAATTATAACATATCAGCATATATGTCACGCCAAGTATTACCTTTTTGTGCCATAACAAATATCATTCCCCTAGTATAATGATATCATGATTCTAATAATGTAAGTGCAATAACATTGTTTCCATGAGCCTTAAAACAATATCCCTTTAATACCATGTGTAAGGAATCATCTTAGACCGAAACCATGTACATAATAAAAGAATAATCATAAAAAATGTTGATAGAAGTATGTGTCATACAAAAGTGCAACAAAATCAACCAACTTCAATACTTTTACTTGGGGACCCCACCTACATTAGTTTTGAATTTCACATAGGGATATAAGTTTTGCAATACTTTGCAAGCTCTATAAATAGGTGGATGAAATATAAGTCAACAACAAAGTCTTCCACTTGATGAGGCACTCAGTAATTGCTTGATTTTGTAGTAGCTTGATCCATGTTTCAAGGATTGTTTCTAGTTTTAGTATGATTTTCCCTTCTTCATTAATCTCTAGTAAAATAGTTTGAATTGGAATCTCGTTATTGATTACCTTCTTTAAGCAAGAAACATGGAAGATTGGATGTACACGTGAATATGGAGGAAACTCCCATTTGCAATCCATACTTCAAATCCTCTACAACACCTTATAGGGACCATAGTACTTGGGTTCTAATTTATTTTCCTTCTTTTATTGGTTGAGGGAAATTTGTTTGTATGGTTGTAGCCTCAGAAATACACAATCCCCCACTTCAAATTCTCTTTCACTGCGATGTTGATTTTCCTATTGTTTCATCTTATTTTGTGTTATAGTCAAGTTGTCCTTCTATATTTAAAGAACCTCTTCTTGGTTCTCTATGTGCTCCTCCACTACTTGAACCTTCACTTTTACTCTCAAGGGTGGTGCGATGAATGGAGGTTGACAGCCATAAAGTGCCATAAATGGGGACATTTTTATGAAGTATGGAAGGATGTGTTGTACCACCATTCTATCAAGGGAAACCAATAGAACCATTATGTATGTTTATTAAATGTTAAGTAATGAAGATACCCTTATGGACTTTTATTCATAATCTTAGTTTTCCTATTGGATTGAGGATGGCAAGAGGAGTTGTGAGCCAATTGAGTACCCAAACAAGAAAACAATTCAGTCCCAAAATTATAAATAAATATTGGATATCTATCACTTATAATAATCTTGGGGATTCCATTTAGCTTCTGAATTGATTTCATGAATATTATAGCTATTGTACTTGCTTTAAACAGATGAGAAAGAGTGAAAAAATGGGCATACTCTATGAGTCAATCCACCACTACCTTGATGACATTTTTTCCTTTAGACTTTGGTGGACTTGTAATGAAATCTATTGAGACCTCTTCTTGATGCTAACTTGGTATGGCTAATGGTTCTAGAATATTCAGGGTCTTGATTGTCTCACCCTTATTATGTTGGAAAACTAAACATTCAACCACAAAATTTTGAACATGTGTTTTAAGACCTTCCTAGAAAAAATCCTTCTTGTTCAATTGGTAAGTTTTTAGGAACCCTAAATTTCCTCCTATAGGAGAAGTGTGCAATTCCAAAAGGAAATTTTGATTGAGTTGGGAATTCTTGCATAAATATAGGTAATATTGATATCATAGTGAATCATTATTCCACACAAATTTATATAATGCAGTTGGGTCCTCTTGTAGTTGTTGAGTGATCTCGCATACCTTTTGATCTTTCTTCCATTCTATCCTTTCTTCTTCAACCCAACTAGATTGTAGAATGGAAATAACACAAAGTGAACCCTCCATGTCATCTTATTTCCTTGAAAGTGCATCTGCCACCACAATTTGTTTTCTTTTTTGTAGATAATTTCATAGTCATAACCTATCCTCTTTGTAACCCATATTTGTTGTTCTTCTAAAGATAATGTTTGTTCCTAGAAGTGCTTTAGAATATCATGATATGTTCTTACCTTGAAGTGTATTCCTATTAGGAAAGGGTGTCATTTCTTAATTGCATGTAGTATCACCAACATTTTCTTTTCATAAATGGGCTTGCATAAGTTATTTTCTTTAATTTGGTTGCTTTCAAAGGCAAGGGGCGGGCCTTCCTTCTTGCATTAAAACTGCAACAATTCCATGTCCTAAGGCATCAAACACTACAATAAAGGTTTTTATGAATTCAAACATGTCCAAGACATGAATTGAACACACACACACACACACAAACATGCTCCTTAAGTTTTTCAAAGGCTTTGGTTGCTTTCTGAGTCGAAAAAAATGCCTCTTTTTTAATAACCTTGTTAGAGGTGTCGCTATTTGACCATAATTGACAAACTTGAGGTGATATCTTTCCAATCCTAAGAATCCTCTAATATTCTTTAAGGTTTTGGGAATTGACCGTTCCATCATAGATTTAATTTTGTTAGGGTCCACTTTAACACCTTCATGAGATAGAATATGACCCAAATTTTTTGCTTCCCAAACCCCAAAGGCACACTTGGAAGGATTTTCCTATAGTTGTTGTTCCTCTAGTAGTTTTGAGACCTTGTCAACATGTTGTACATGCTCTCCCCAATATTTTCTATAGATTTGATGATATCCAAAATGGAGATCCAACTTTGTAAAGAAAATTGCTCCTTGGAATCCATCTAATAATTCATCAATGGCTAGAATATGAAACTTATCTTTAATGTTCATCTTGTTGAGCTCTCTATAATTTGGAAACATATGCTAATTAACCTTCCTTTTTGTAAACCATCACCATTGGTGAAGAGAAAG
>SNQJ01S0124066.1:11805-24383 GCA_010110895.2 Picea sitchensis
GTGGGCCCCGTTTGGGTAAGTTAGTACATCAACTTCTCGGGGTCGTAACTTTTGCATACGATCTTTGTTTTAGGCATATGATAGCTCATTGGAAAGGTATCATCGAGGAGATTCATTTTTGGGGGAATATGGAAGGAACTTCCATATTGATCCCCATTTTCCCAAAAAACATTGTTTAGGGCCTCAAAACAGCTCTGGAAGTGAAAAACTGCTAAAAATAGTAAATTACCAAAATTGCCAGAAAATTGTTTTGAGTCAGTTGGAAAAGGTGGGTGGCCATCGATATCCACCTGGATCAACATGTTTGCTTGGATCATACCTTCTCTCTATGAAGGTGGTCGGATATCTATATGACAAAGAAGCAAGAATGCAACATACCATTCCAGGAAGGCAGGGATTAGTTACCTCTTCTAAGCATCCCAACCATCAACTAACATGTGATGAATCCTGCCATGTAGAGTCTCTTATATCCCATGTGAATGAACCAGGAATAAGATTGACTCCCTCATGTACAAGCATTTTCACCCCACAAATGAACCAGGCATAAGATCAACTTCGTCATGTATACACATTGTTTTCTTAGAAGTGATAGAAATTTGACAACATGATTGAATTGAAAACTAAGATCAGATTAGATCTTGGATCTTCTTGTCAATTCATTCTAAAGAATTGTGCACCCGATTTATATGAGCTTCTACATTCCTTTCATTCTTAATTCATTGTAACATAACACGTGGAGGATTGCAGGATTGGCTCGGCTTGAAGAAGCATTGAAATTAGCTTGACATATGCAACTCAAATTAAAAACACTTTTGCAATTAAGGTATATTTTACAATTATTTGAGTTCTCTTGGTCATTTCTTTTATATTCCAAGATGTTACTTTATAAATATGTTTGTTTTATGGAATTTGGAAGGTTTTGCATTAAGAATATTAAAAATCTACTTTAAATTTTCTTCCAAAAAGGATAATTATTATTATTTTAAATGTTTACTATCCATTTAGTTAGTTAGCATTATCAGTGTGTTTTTTTAGTTGCAAGTCTAACTTTGTAGATTCACCAAATTTCACACAAAGGTTATATAGGATTTATTAGATGTATTAGATGTACCTACAAAGAATGGAGATCTAGATCACTAGTCCAAAACTTTATTCATTAATTATGTGAGGTTACATGGCTTTAAACCCTTTTTAAAAACAAAATCTCATCATCTTTAAACAAAATAACCATACTAATTCACTTAAATGTTTAGTTTCCCTCTTTGAAATACTAAACAAAGTAACCACACTAATTCACTTAGATATTTCCTTTCCCTCCTTATGCTAGTTAATCTTTCGACCCACCAAGTACCAAAGCTAGTTGACACGAATCTAATATTTACAGGCTCTATTACAACGAGAGCAGGAATGCCAGGCCCAGCGACAGCAGAAACAAACAATCATCTTAGAAAACAGATGGAAGTGGCAGTCCTGGATTGGACAGCGGTGTAGTTTTCAGTAATACAATACATTTACACAACCGATAATACCTTTATCTTAGGGGCCAGACTGGTTGAACTACTTATTGCAATTATAGACTGAGGAGAAGAACTGCAAACAAGTCACCGCCAAAAGTATCACTGTAGTTACCAGAGATATGCAACTTTTGTGAGACGAACGCACTTATAATCAAATATAAATAATAAAATTAGTTTATTAATTATTAGTCCCATCATGCATGGACTATACCTTTTGCGTGTGAGTTAAACCATCTCTTTGAATAAATATTAGTTTCGTTTAGCCAACAAAATGTTGTGATATTTTGTAAAGTTTTGCAAGTTTATCCAAAATCTACGCAACCTGACTTGGAATTAGTTAGATTTAAATAAAACATTTCATAATGGTTGCAATGCTTTTCAAAAAAGAAATATCATTATCAAATATTTTTTTGAAAAATAAAAACTTTCTTAAATTTTAAATTTTGTGATATTAATTTTCCATTATCACTTTATGGATGAGATTATTTAAATAAAATGATCAATACACTTTTCATCTACTTGTTTTGTTTTTTTAAGTTGGCAAAACCAATACACATTTTTTATTTACTTATGAAAAACATTTTTTAAATATAAAAACTTACTCAATTATATTATAAAAAATATTTCAAAATATTTGTTTACAATTTTAATTATTATAATCAAATATAAACTAAATGCACACATGTAGTTTACTTGTGATTTTAGAAGGTAATACCATTTATTTGTGACATAAAATAATTTAAAAATTTAAATAATTATTTTATTAAACAAATTAATTATTATCATTTTATTTAACTTTAAAATAAGTAAAATTTAAAATTTAATATATAAATAATAAAAAATTAATATTGACATTTTTAAATTTAGTAAAAAAATAAACAAAATTTCACCAAACCATTTTTTTTTAATATTATATTACATTTTCAATTATACACTATCAGAACCAAATGCAATGCACCTTTTAAATTCAACTAAATGCAATGCACTTTTAAATTTAATGTAGATATAAAAATGTGAATTTAATGTATCTTTAAACACATTAAAAATTTCAATGATAAGTTTCACTATTCTTTGATTTATATTGATAATATATAAAATATATGCATCTTTGAATTCAATGTAGTATAAAATTGTGAATTTTATGTATATTTAAATACATTAAAATTGTCAATGATAAGTTTCACCATTATTTGATTTATTGATAATATATAAAATATAGTAAAAGTAAGTTAATATATTCTAACTATTATAATTTATAATATCAAAAATTAAAAAGAAATCTGTTTTGTGTTAACTTTAATTTTTTTAGGAATAAGGTTATCAATAAAAATACTCTTCTACAATATCCAAAGGAAATATAATGCATATTTAAATTCAATGCACTTTGATATGCATAAAATTGTGAATTTAATATACTTTTAAATACCTAAAAATGTCAATGATGAATAGTTATTTGGATTATTAATAATATATATAATATATTAAAAACTCTTCTACAATATCCAAAGGAAATATAATCCATATTTAAATTCAATGCACTTTGATATGCATAAAATTGTGAATTTAATATACTTTTAAATACCTAAAAATATGAATAGTTATTTGGATTATTAATAATATATAAAATATATTAAAAATTAGTCAAAATATTCTAAACATCAAAATTATATCACAATTAAAAATATCAAGAAGTAAAAAGAAAATCATTTTTTTTTACTTTAGAAATGCAATGCACCTTTAATTCAATGCACCTTGATATGCACAAGGTCGATCAATAAAAGAAATGCAATGCACCTTTAATTCAATGCATCTTGATATGCATAAAATTGTGAATTTAATGTACTTTTAAAACAAAAAAAAATTACAATGATGGGTTTCATTGTAGTATTAACAATATCAAATATATTAAAAATTAGTCAAAATATTTTAAATATCAAAATTTTATCATTTTTCAAAATATCAAGAAAGAAGAAGAAAATATTTTTTTTGGTAAAGTTTTTTTTTTTTTAAGTAAAAAAGATAGTATTTGCTATATTAAGTTATCAGAGAAATATTGACAAAATACACAGAGATATAGTTCTGAGCCACCAAAAATGTTGTCGTTTTACCGGAAACTAGCATAGTTTGGAAAATTGTTTTGCCCTCTGTCCTGCCCGAAGGAAACCATGACAAATGGCCATAGGTCAAGTTTACATGTAGCAACATCATGAGTAAACATAAAACAAACTAGCAAAGCAGAACCTAGATACCCGGTGACCTGTCGCCCTTGCCTGTCTGCCACGTGGACCTGACTGGGATGGCGAATGGATGCGCAAAGAATGGACATTTCCTCTTTGTTGGAGCATTGGAGTATGCATCAAGGAGCAAGTCCAGACGATGTCCCATGAGAAGGGATTTGTGCTCCTGGTCTGTCATGTGGCCTCAGAGTTCGAACACCAGAGCCAGATGCTCTGCATGGAGGAAAGGACCATGCAAGTCATGATTACCTGCGTCGTCGAAGATTGCATTCCCCACTTCCACGTTCATCCCATCTCTGGTCTCGATCTCAGTCAGTCCTGCACCGGCCGCTTCCTCCTTCATCCCTTGTCTGGTCTCGTCCATGTTCCCTTCGACGTAAACCTTGTCCCGAGCCTCGTCCTTGATCGTTACCTGCTTAGCATGGATGGTAGGGCTGTATTCACCCGTCTACGGTATCTCTTCAACGATACACACAGGGAATTCATCTGTCGTCTCATCTTTAGGACCGCTACCATCTTGTAAGTCCGGCGCCATGGCTTGGGGTTCTAGGGTGGTCACTAATTCCTCCAGGAACGACGTTTCTTCAACATAGCAAGTTGGAAACTCATCCGCGGTGCCTCCCTCTAGACTGCTTCCAGGATCAATTGCCATGGTATGACTGCTACGCTCTGTCCCAGTCTCAACAATAATGGCATGCAGAGCCAATTGGTCAGTGTGTGCCCTCTTCCGGAGAATGGAAGTCGTCATTGACAGAGTGAGCTCCAGGTTCTTCCTCCTTTTCCCTTGCTCTTTGTGGGTGTACCAGGATGAGCCATGGCAAGGCCTACCTCACTTCCTGGTCATTGTTGTTGAGTGGTGGATAAAAATGCAGAGAGAATGTAGTGAAACAAAAGTGAGCCAAGACGATAAGGAACCAGAGCTGCACCAGAGCTCCCAATTGACGGGGAGGTCCAAAATGAGAGCAAACCAGCTCTGTCCAGGCGCTCGAAGTTTCGAATTACCAAATGATGGATTCGCCTGGCTATCCATAAACCCTGTCATGTTGAGTGCGGTATGAGCGAGAGCTTTCGCGCGAGGGAGGAGTCCCTCCTCCGTATAGCGGCTGTAATGGCCGACTACCATCCTAAATGTGGAGAGGATGGGTGGTGGCCATCAACATTTATGCTATGGCTCAATGTTGAGCCATGTGGCGAGGCATTGCCGCGTGTCACCCCATCTGGGGTTTTTTGGTAAATTTTATAATCTTTAAAACATAAGGTTTATCAAGAAGGTTCTTCTACACTATCAAAAAAAACAATCCACCTTTAAATACAATGTATAAAGAAAATTAACACAATTATATTAAAGTATATAATTTTTTACATTGGCTCCACTCGTCGCTATTTAAAATAGCCCAAAATAAAAACATTCGTTGCAAACTACATTACAATCCCAAAAACTTTCCAGGTGACGGGATATAACAGTCTCAAGTACTGTCAATTAGGAGGTTGTCCATGGCAGGACTAAAAAAAGTTCATAATACATTCTTCCCCAAGTTCTAAGAGAATTGTGCCAATAACTAAACTAAAGCCCCTAATACATCGTCATAAAAAAAGTAGATCAAAAAAGATATCAGAATAGGAAACCTCCATTAATAAATATTGATGATGTTTTTAGAATTATCTTTTCCATCTATCCACTTGTGAAGCACTATACATCCTTCTGGTTCTCTTAGTGCTCTTTTTTATTGATCATTTACGGCTCTGTTGAAATTACGATAAATATGATAGAAGTTTACATCAACAAAATTTTCCTTTAATATGATTATTCTCCTTTTCCATCCTTCCAATGCACTAACTCAAAGGTTTCCTTTTTTATTTAACCAGTTGATAATAACAGAGGAATCACCAAATACCTGTAGCTTTTCAATGTCAATAAACTTTGCTAATTGTAAAGTTGCCCAGGCTCCCATTAATTCTTCCTTCGTGTTTGTGCCCTGTCCACAGTTCACAAACCATTTATATGTCATTGATGCAGATAATTTTATAATCCCTCCAGCTCCATAGCATATTCCATCCCCTTGGGTCGCTCTGTCAAAAAAATCTATTAGGTACTCAATTATATCAGTGTTCAAGCAGGAACAAGGACGAGCATTTTTAAGCTTTATTATTGGCTTATGATAGTTACACAAAGATTTAATAAAAACCATTGTGACTGATGGTTCATTCCCCTCGAAAATGGTCGCATTTCTCTCTATCCAGATGTTCCAACAAGTGTATGCCGCAAGACTGGGTGAACTTGTCTTTGCCTCAATCCAATTTGTAATACACTCACATAGGTTATTCACATTCCAATTATGAGCAATTTTTGTATGCCTCTTAACATTTTTCCATACTGCACTTGTAAAGGAACATAATATAAACAGGTGTGAGCTATCCTCCACCTCCTTTTTACAGAAAATACACCTTCCCGGTCCAATCCAACCCCTATGAAGTAGATTTTCCCAAGTCGCTATCTTGTTATAACCAGCCAGCCATAGAAAAAGTTTAATCTTTTATGGAATATTCCATTTCCACATTTGAATCCTCTAACCGGTGACCAAAGGGAGGTTTTGTGTTGTATGTATTGCTTCATATACATTCTTTACCATAATAACACCAGATGAATCCCCCCCTGTCTAGATCAGTTTATCCTCATTCTCCGTGAGTATCACTCTAGTTGCCTGCAAATCCCGTTGGAATTGTTTCCATTCACTAGAAAGCTCCCCTGTTAAGCCCAAATCACCACTATCTTTCCAATTTCATAAGAAGGTGTTCTGATCCTGTTGATACCATGCCTGTGCTAACAATGAGATATTCTTTTGTTTGAGTGCTTCTATTAGATTAGAGGATAGATATGAGGAGGGTCCAAGGCCCAAAATGTTGCCCCTACCCAAGCACACTTCAATTCTGGATCCGGGTTTCCAACTGATCCAATTTGTGATGAGATGCACCGACTTTATAAGATTGGACCATACTTTGGATGCTGACGGGTAATGGAAAGTTGTTGACCTCAACCAATTTCCCACAGTGTTGTGGGGGAAGTATTTACCTTTTAAAACTCTATGCCAAATACCTGGTTTTGTAATAACTCTCCATAATGTCGAGGCTTCCAAAGCCTTACCAAAAGAAAATATATCGTGAAAACCCCAACCACCCCTTTTCTTTGGCCGAGCTAATAGCTCCCACCTGCATAGATGATAGTTTTTTTTTTCTATGTTTCCACTCCAAAGAAAATTATAGAGTATGCTCCTTAACTTATGAAGAATAGAAATAGGGATTGTTATTAGAGATAACGAGTAGATAGGCTGACTTTCCAATATTTATTTACACAAAATGTATCTACTCCCCAAGGAAAGCCACCTATAGCTCTAGTGATGTATTTTATTCTCCACTTTTGTTAAAATCCACCTCCAATCAATTGCTTTTTGAACCCCTGACTTCATATAATAGCCCAAATACTTGAAACCGACCGATAAATCGGAAAAGTTATAAGGAAATATAATTTTGAAAGATGATATGTATGACTCATCTATCCCTGAGAAGTGTACTGTCGATTTTGTCAGATTCACTCATAAGACCGAGACTGGACAGAATAATTGAACAATTCTCTCAATTTCCTTCCATTCCTGGATTGATGATTTTTTTAGAAGCAAGATATCATCAACGAATAATATGTGTAATATTTTTGTAAATCTAGCTACTTTGATACCATTTATGATTCCTTGTCTCTGGTTGAATTTTAATAGTAGACTCAAACTCTCCATAACCAAAATAAATAACAACGGGGATATCGGGCACCCGTGTCGCAATCCACGACCACTTTTAAAAAAATCCGTTGCTTCGCCATTAACTAAAACCACAAAAGATGTCGAGTCTATGCAAGCCAAAATCCAATTGGTCATATGAGTACCAAAACCAACTTGAATAAGTACCATTCTGAGATAGTCCCAATTGATGCAATCATAAGCCTTTTGTAAATCTAGTTTTAAGATGAGGGATTTTTTATTTTCCTTCTTAATACTGTGGATGCACTCATGTGTTATGCCAATTGCTTCTTGAATCTGGCGCCCTCCCAAGAACCCCAGTTGTTCTTCTAACAAGAATTTTGATAATACAGGTTTAATCATGTTCGCTATCACCTTTGATTTCACCTTACATACCAGATTACATAATGAAATAGGCTGAAATCCCCGAACTGTTGTGGCTTATTACTTTTGGGGATTAAAGAAATAAACGTGGAGTTGATACTACCTGAGATGCGCCCATAAATCTGGGTCTCCTCCACCAAATCCAGAAGATATAGCTCCACCGTCCACCCATCGAGCCCTGGGCTCTTTTCTTTTTTGAATAACTTTAGGATAGCTTCCAATTCTGCCAAAGTGACAGGCTTATATAATTCCTCCGCTTCATTCCTTTCTACCATTTTAGGATAAAGATTTGCCACTCGAACTTGTTCTTCCGTTATATCATCTAGAGGAGAGTTGAAGAAATTCTTGAAATATTTTACTGCCTCGACCGCTATATCCTTCTGGTTTTTGTGTACAGTCCCCGAATTATCAGTAATATCACACATAAATTTACTAATTCTCCTTTGATTGGCAAATTGGTGGAAGAATTTATTATTCTAGTCTCCACTTTTTACCCATATAGCCTGACTCCTACTCCTCCATAGGTCTTCATGTGCTTTCAAGAATTTGTTTCTCTCAGATTCTAAGAATATGAGATTTGATTTTGCCTCCAGAGTTAAATTACCGCCCACTATCCTTTGTAATAGCATTTTAATATTTTCTTCTAGATTTTCAAGTGTCGCTGAGTCCCGAGCCTTCTTCTCCTTTGCCCATATTTTTGTAGATACCTTTAAATCCTTTAATTTCCAAATAAATCGCCTCTGACAGTTACCTTCCTGACTGTATTTCTGATCTTTCCACAATTTTTTAACCATATCATTAAAATATTTTTCCAATAACCACTGAGCATGAAATTTGAAAGGGTATGCTCTATGAATTATAGATTCCTCCAGTTGTAAAAATATGGGGGCATGATCTGACACAAAGGGATATTCAACCCAAGTTCTATGAAGTGTGACCTCCATAAGCAAATCCTCCAAAATTAGAAACCTATCCAACCACTTGGCAATTGCCTCCAAGCCCGTATGTCATTTACTCCAAGTTGGGACAATTGTATTAGGTTTTATATCCAAAAGTTTATGATCATGGAAGAGAATGTTGAAAATTCCTGCTAAATGACCCGATGTAGTTGATCCTCCCCATGTAACATCGAACGCTAAGGTAAGATTTAAATCACTTTCTATCACCAGGTTCTTAAGAGAAAGAAGACCACTGCTTGCAAGTGTAGTCGATAATGCTTTTCTCTCCAAGAAGGGGCCATAAACATTCAGTAGGTTGATATTCCTTTTAGTTTCTTTAATAGAACCTGACAATATAATCCCACCATGAGTTAGAAACAGACATAAATTGAAAAGAATAGGGTCCCATGCTACGAGAAGTCCTCCCGAGACCCCACAGAGGTCACTGCACATGAAACCCAAGTAGGAAGGAACTTAATCATGAAAGCCCAAGATTTCAGTTCATTTACCAATGTCTCCTGCAAGAAAACTATATCAGGACGTGTTAGATCCAAAGTACGCCTGAATGAGGCAGCCTTTAGGGTGCCAACTACCCCTCTAATATTTAAGGACATGTAAATCATTACTTCACCCTAGCAAGGGATTTCACTGCTTTAAGTTCCCCCCTGTTAGAAGTGGATGGATCCACTACAGAGGAAGAATTGACTGATGCCTACAATTTTTTCCTTAAACTTCTCATTTTTACGGGAGAATACTCAATCCGAAGACCACGAGACCAAGCATAAGCCTTTGAAGGTTATGTATCTGTGTTTCTTGCCTCACCAAGTTCTCCAATGAAATTGATAGGATTGACCACCCTATTCCCAAAAAAGGTCGGTAGAGGAGTTGGGTCACTATTGTCCCGCAAATATGGGATGAGTGAATCAAGTACAGATGATAGTGTAGAATCGCCCTCCTCAGATTCTTAGTACCCCAGAATCAAGTGCCTCTCATCCGAGGTGTTATATGTCCCCTGGACGACTTCAGCATAAGTAGGGGATAAAGAAAGAGTAATACCCCCCGCAGGTTCCAGATTAATAAATGATTCAACCGGAATGGTATGATGGTCAAAATTTATAGAATGTGGACTTGATGGATTGGTCGATAAACCCTGCCTATCGTTATCAGGGTAAGTCGAGGGGAGGGGGCCCAAAGAATTATGACTTAGTAACCCATTGTCATCCCCTGAGTCCTCTAATTCCACAGGGTGAGAAGATATTACATCCGAGGAAGAATTTAACATAACTTTTTCCATTAAAGTTAATGAATTATAAAGCGTCAAACAGTACAATGATAACTTACCGGATAAAGTATCAAGTCGCTCTGGGGATGGGGAAGACTCCTTCTATGAGAAATCATAGTCCATACCTATTGAATTTACTCCATCATCATTTTCCTTCCAGTCCCTGTGAAGTGCAATGTTTTCAGATATTTCTTCTTCCACTCGGCTCTTACAGGTCTTTCTCAGATGGCCCATTTCATGACAATAACTGCATCGGAAAACTATTCTGAGGTAGTCTAATCTATGTACTATTCTTTGCCCCCTCCAATCAATGTCCATAATCTTTGGTAAGACACCGTGAATGTCTATCTCCACAAGTATCTTCCCCATATTTCTAGAGGGTGCCTTCATTACAATGTCATCTAATGAGATGAATGAACCTAGGAAGTTACCTATTGCCTCCATGGCCGCCACTGTCCACAGATGTAGGGGTAAACCGGGGAGTAATACCCAAAGGTGGTGCTTCTGGAAATATTTTGTTTCTGTATTAAACGCCAACCTTCATCTTTTAATCATCATACTACTTCTACCCACCACCCATCTCTTAGCCAATAGCCTCACAGAGTCTTCAGGAGATCTGCAAATAAAGCCAAACCAACCCTTTGTCAAGTATCTTATCTCACGGGAGTATCCTAGCTCTTTTCTCCAGTTTTTTTCCACCCACGTCAGAATAGATACATTACACAAGTATTTATACGACAACCTTCCGACCAATCCACAGAGTGCCAACGAGCAGGTCTCGGCTAGACCAATGTTTAAGCCAAGTACCATTTTATGAACCTCTTTCTTCGCTTTCCACAGCCTACGGCTGTACTCCTGCCTCTCAGTAACCTTACCAGTGGAATTTATCTTCTTACTACCGAGCTCTTCCTTATCCTTAGTCCCTTTGTTAAGATAACTAGAACTAATCGTATTCGTATCAGGTAAGCTGGAAGTCGGCTGCAAACAGTTAGCAAAGGAGAAAGTATGCCATGTGCTATGCGAGGTATGCGATACAGGTGGTCGCTGCGCAATCTTTGATGAAGTGATAAATGAAGCATTACGCTTAACAGTTGAATCCACCTATTCGAATAAATCGACGTCCTTCCATAATACTTCGTCTTCCACATCTATCAGATTGTTGACGTTTTCTTCTACAAGTGGAGGGAGTTTAGTTGCCATTACCTACCACCTGGACTCCACTATTGTTAGTTCCACAGCAAATAAATGCGCTAAAGGACAATAGCCAGAGTGTTTCGAAAAACAAGAGATACAGGATTAATGAATAAAAATCCACCTTCTGCGAAATAAACTAAGAAATTAAAAAAAGCACTCACGGGATCGCAAGTCCATTTCCCAAAAAGGGAAAAAACATTGACCACTAGTAAACAATCCAGATGATGATAACTAGGGATTAACCTAACCATGAGTAAACTACAATGGAACTACAAAAAAACAGATAACCATAACAACCTAGGGATCTAGGAAACTATTCATGTATCCTTGACCACCATTTTCCACCATGGTCGATCTAACCTGTAGCAGTGTTCACCATTCCACCATGGTCGCCCAAGCCTGTATCGTTACAGGATTCAAATTTCCGTTTCCCGCCCAATTCCATCGCTCCATCTAAATACTTATGAAAAAAAAAACGACGACCAAAAAAATTATGAAAAACACCTCACAGTGACAAGTTCAAAAACACCTCACACTCATAAAAACACCTCACAATGTCAAGTTCAAAAACACCTCACACTCATACAAACACCTCAAAATGTCAAGTTCAATCCCCAATTGGTGGCAACATCATAAATTAAGCCTCTTCATACGAAAGGGGATTTTAGCAATATAATAACACCCAATTTAAGACGTTTTCAAACTAAGTACATAGTTTTTTTTTTTTTTTTTTTTTTAACTTTCAAATTCATTAGAAAAAC
The DNA here is from genome assembly GCA_010110895.2 of Picea sitchensis. Taxonomy (NCBI): domain Eukaryota; kingdom Viridiplantae; phylum Streptophyta; class Pinopsida; order Pinales; family Pinaceae; genus Picea; species Picea sitchensis. The sequence goes on from SNQJ01S0124066.1 coordinate 23,904, forward strand.
AATTATATAATTTTTTTTTGCCAAATAAATATAACTCATAATTTAGTGAGTACGAATAAGTTTCATAAACATATAAAATAATTATGTTAGTGAGTGAAGTTTGTCTTCTTGGCATTCTTTCTGGGCCTCGGATTACCTTTCCACTAGTTATTCTGAACCTGCAAATTGATTATTGATCCGCACGTTTTTAACTTTTGAAATGAGTATTTACCAACGTTTTTACCGGAGATAATCGAATACGCACCTTCGACCTCAAATTTAAGCTCGTGTATACTAAATTTCCGAATATATATTTGCATTCGTTATTTCTCTATATTTTGAGGTTAATTATCTTATGGACCAACCAAGTAAAAAATAATAGTTGACACGAATCTAATATTTAGCGGCTCTATTACAACGAGGGCAAGAATGCCGGCCCTCGGGCCCAGCGACAGCAAACGAAAACATAGCAAGAAGCAAACAATAACCAGATGGAGACTG
>SNQJ01S0124067.1:8609-33003 GCA_010110895.2 Picea sitchensis
AGTTTCCTCTCCAACCTAATCCAAGGCCCTAGTCCTGAACTAGTTTGTGAACCCTACAAACAAAAAGTCTAATAGATTTTAAATTAGCGTTGCTTTTATGGGATTTTTTACGTGATGGGTATGAAGGTGAAACTGATGATGTGTAAAGACTCAAATCAAAAACGTATGAAAAAAGCTGGAAATAAAAGACTTTTACTAAATGCAAAAATCAACAACTTTTCACAAAGAAAGACTTCTTTTTCTTTTCAATTTTTCTAAGATTTCATGCAATTAACATAAAGGAATTTCGCTCGACTACGAGCTACTTATGCTCTAAATGCACTGCAAAAACTTATGAACAATAGAATTTTTCCTAGATATTGATGCAGAAACACAATATTCAAACAAAGAAGAAAATGAAAGAGATATATATATATTTTTTTATTTATGTGCTAAACAAACAACAAAGGGAAAATACCGACAAGCCTAAAACCAAGAAAAAACAGAATTCTGGCTTAAAGCGCAGATCGCAAAGAATCAGAGCAAAGACACCCAATGGAAATCAAGAAAGCAAAGACTCTTACACTTGTCTAAAAACCATAAAACAAAATTTTCTTTTTTATCTTTTCTATCAACTATCAACTAAGAAAAAACAGGCTAAGGGTAAGAGGCCCTAACCTACTGACTGTTCAACCCTAGGATCAAACACCTGAGAGGAACACTTCTCACCACAGGAGGGGATGACTGCCCCACCTTGATTGAAAAGAAGCCTGTCAAGCACGCCTTTGTCACTAAAACAGCACGCGTTCGAACGCGTGCTGAGCTACAACAGAGAGCGTGTACACGCGGGCTGACCTTGTACAGGTCGTGTGTATGTATAAACTCTAAGGAAAAAAATAAACACAGGCAGACCAGACCAGGAAGAGGCCTCTGGTATTGATAACCAGGGTCTCTTAGAGGCTTGGATGCTTCTTCTTAACAGAAAAGAAAAATAATTGCAAGGAATAACAAAACGCAATAAAGCAAACTGAAACAAGACTATGAACCAGCAAGACTCAGATAGGATCCAGAAAGCCCCCTGAGAATGTATAATTCTGACAGGGAAGAGGAGGACTGCCTCTCGAGCTCTCTGACTCCTACATGCTATTGAAACCTCTACATCTAGCATTCACACGCGGGTTGTAAGAGATTAGGGCACGGGTACACGCGTGCAGGCCTTTTGCAGGCCACGTGTACCTCTGTGTGTCCTGATAATTACCGTCAAGCAATAGTCAAGGAAAAACTGGTATAAAGAACCAGGTTCCCTGCTAGCTCTGACCTAACAGAAAACAAACAAACAAAGAAACATAAAATCTAATCCTTTAAACTACCCAAAAAACCTCAACTAAATCCGGAAACCCTAAAGAGTATATCCCCAGTATGGTCGCCAATTCTGTTGTTGGGAAAAATACCCTACGGACTAGCAAACTAGGGTCGGACTTGCATGCAAATTTTGACCGTAAAGAAATTACTTTTTAACGTACCACCCGAAACTTAAACCCCTCTTTCACAATACATGCATGGAAAGAAACTACTAACCTTTTTACTGATGTTTGGTGTAGATCCTCCGTTGTGCTTTGCCCGCTTACTTGCGCTATTCCTTCTAAAGTGAACCTGCAATCAAGACAAAACACTACGCATGAATGCTACTTTTCTACTTGAGGGTTAGAAATTAAGCATAAATTACACAAATCATAGATAACTCATGCATTGGGACGGGAAAAGTATCCTTTTATTATTTTCAAAATGAATCAACTTACAATCAAAGTTGAGACCGGCCACCGCTCCTTGATCCTGATCCTAGGCTCCTCCTCTTCTTTTGTCCTCCAACTGCTTTGCGTTAATTCTCCTTAGGCTTGAGGAAAGGCTAAAGGGTTGGGACAATGGATTCGGCAAATGGGCAGAGTTTCTTTGCTATAATTTTCCTCCTCCAAATGGTACCCCTACCCCTTCTTTTATAGGCTAGAAGGATCTAGGGTTTTGGACGAACTCTCGGCCATGCATGGTCGGGAGTTTCAGTTAACTGACCCATAGCTTTTTGTCCCGTCGGCAACTTTCCTATTTTTGTGTTTTGTTAGGTAAACACGGGTTGTAGTAGTCCTGCCAGCGTTCACACGCGTGCAGTAGTGGGTTAGGGTGCGTGTACCTTGACCCAAGAGGATTTTCAAGAGTTTGTTCAGCATAGTTTTGGCAAGGAAGGGATATGAGTTGGCCTGATGCCAGGTAAGCATGTGTGGTGCAATTTAGGGTTATAACAACTAGTGTTTTGATAGTTTATATCTTACATCATTTAATTGATTTCTAGCACTTGTTTTAGTAGCTAATTGTGCCATTTCATTACTTCTACTAACTACTGCAATTAGGGGAAAACAATCCTAAGTTGTTGGTATGTCATATATTTGGGCTTGTATCTTCATTTTCCTTGTGTCTCGGGTAGGTACAATCAACATTGGCAAGGTCTACTACTTCTTGGAAACCTTGGCTACCATCAAGACGTCATTCAATCCCTTCTCCATAAATATAAACTTGACGTATAGGGGAATCCATTCATACATCACCACTTTCCATCTCATTTCCCCCTAGGGTCACTGGGATTTTCCCCTTGAGGTGATTCTATCATATCTAAAGTGACGAGAATACCTGACTAAGGTTACAATGGGTAGGTGTTCTAAACGTTGTCATTATTTGGTGGTTGGATCGGGCTTTTCCCAACCTACAATTTGTGTGATAACATTTTGGCACCGTTGTCGGGGAGGATTTTGAATAATCTTCCAAACCCTAATGACACTTTGGAAAGCTATCCCAAATCATTTTTCCCTATCTTTCCTAGCGACTCCACCTAAAGTACGTTCCCTTTCCACCATTGATGAGCTCTTCTCGAAGCTCATCTTGCGACTCCACCTTCCTAGAACCCACTTTTCCTTGTTTCCCCCTTTCCATCCTTTGATGAACCTTGATCTCATCTGGCGACTCCATTGAGGTGTATTTTCAGTAAATGGAAATATGGTACCTTGGGATGAACCCTCATCCATAACTTGTTATCCCTCGAGGAGGGAAATTTTATAGATGGAAAAGGAAAATGTTGCTAATAAAGATGCTAAGGAAATGATGAATCGTATAAAGGAGTTATTTCAAAAAGATGTTGATGAACTAACCCTTGAAGATGAAGAATTTCTTGAAGGACAGATATCCAAAGAAATTTTGCAAGAAGGTCTCGATGAATTTCTGGATGACACATTTGATGAAGACATCCAGGCCTTTGTTCCTCTTGCACATCAATAAGAGAACATGATGAGTTGTAATCCTTTTGAATATCTTGATGACACTTTATTACATGAATTTGAAAGTGAATAAGTATTAAAGGATCCCTTGGATGTTACATATCATTTTGAAAAAAGGAAAACAAATCACTCTTCACTAAGGATCAAGCCTCGTGTGATGTAGAGGCGATGGAAGAGCATGCCCATGAAGAGAAAAAATTATCTTAATGAAGCGCAACATGTTGAGGCATCATTATATTTTATCCCTCCTGATGAAGTGGAGGTTGTACATCCATGCTATCCTCTTGTTCATGAAGTTAAAGAAGAAACTATCCTTAGTGAAGAATAATTTGAAGATCATGTTGAAGCCACCCTGGCCTATGCTCTTCCTGCACATGAAGAAAAAGAGATGATCATTTTTTAGTGATGTTGATGGTCTTATGAAAGAAAATTTATAAATGGTTAATGAGCATATAGAAAATTTCATATAGACTGGCAGACGCAGGTGGGACTTTGGTCATCTCATTTTTTATAAATACCCCATTTACAACATTGAGGGTATCCATGAAGAAAAGGGTTTGGACTTGTCATCTTTAGAGGACAACTTTCCATGCGTATATGATTCATATGTTTAGCATACTGATGATGACATGATTATAGATTTATTCAAGGATGATTGATCACAACATTTTCAGGATGATTATCATTCATCCCTCGAGACCTGTGATACATATCATTTTGGGGATGGAGACTTGTTGTATGAGGACTCTCAACCACCTTCATGCTCAATTTTGGAAGAATACCAGGACGTGGCCACCTCAAAGCAATCATAGGCTCACTTTACAAAGAATACGTATTTTTATTTTGGAAATGTTTACAAAGATTCGCAGGTGAAGAGGTGATGTTCTTCAGAACCTGAGCCTATCCCTTACCTTTGGTATTGTTCTATGAGAAACAATGCAGTCTTCTTCTGATCTCTCATATCCTCTTGGTCTTAGAAAAATAGTGAATCTTTGTGTGAAGATGAAGATGAGTCATCTTCTACATTTGGAAACCCTATTTATAGATGGATTAATCAATATTGTGGCTATCACTTTAGGAAATATCTTTGAGATCATCAGGATTGCAGTTACTCTTTCCAACAAGATTTCCTCCCTCACACCCACCTTCATGAGTTACATTACATGATTCATTTTATGACTATCTATGCTCATGATTTTTATGTTCTCATCTTGTATTTGTTGTATTACATAATTAAGCACAGGGAAAATACATTGATGAGATGATCATTTGGTTGCACTGGTTATATGAATTCACCTAACATCACCCATCACCTAATATTCAGGGCCCTAGGTAAGTAGGTAGGTCATTTGATTTCATTCATATTTCACATTGATTTCTCATGTTAGTTTAGATGAATTTCATATTTTATTTTTCTCTACTTGCATATTGATTTCATGTTTAGTTTAGAAATTTTTGAAAAAATAGTATTTTTTTTCTTTTCTTGATTAGTTCTCATTTTGGGGGTTTTGATATATATGGACAAAGGATGAGTGAATCCATCCTACTATTGACGATTTTTATGTCTTAGTGTGTGTAGGAACATGTCTACCAGGAGATTTTGTGATTCTCATGCACTCTACAATGAACGCATGTCCCCAAGAAAGAGCCAAATGTTATCCCCATTCTGTGGGATAACTAAGGAGGTGATGTCTTGAGGCCCTTAGGTTTCAGATATGGAGTGTTGATATACCACATGAATAGAAGTTTCCACTTGTACATATGGAAACCCACTCTATCACCACACATTGGATCCATCGTCAGAGCATCCACCACACAAGCTATTTTTCGGAAATCATTTGGGTCTTGCTCCATGCGGTAAAAGTCAGGTATTGTGGCAGGTAATCACCCTAATATTTGAGGCATTTAAGCATGTTGTATTAAATATTTTTTTGACTATATAATGTATGCTTGGACATTATGCTTTTGACCCTGTTTCACCTTGGTGAGTGTAATCGATTTCCTAGTAAGTGGCCAACTTTTGGGGAAGGGGTGTAACTGGGGGTCCTTTGAGGGGTCATCGTACCATTCCCGACCATACTTATCACTTTCCGCGTATCACATTCTCATCGCATCTCCCTCTTCTAGGGCCTTTGGCTAGTGTATTCAGAATACCTAAAGCCTAAAATTTGGCAATGTTGTATGCAATGGGTAACATGAGTTTCATACCCCAAGGGTTAGAATTACTCTTACATGGCAAGAGGAAATGGGTACTATCCATGTTATAGCATCCATTTTAAATATATGATGAGCACTCCCTTACAATAAACATACTTAAAGAATTTGATATGTTTTCCATGACTACATGTAACAACATAGTAATTTGGAGTGACTAATGAAAGGTAACAAGGAGGTCCTTGATGGCCCAAATAGTTTATATAGATTTTGATTCTATCACTAGTACTGTTAAATATGGATTGGCTTTGACAAGGCGAAGTTTCTTCATAATCCTAATTAACATCATGTTATATTGAGCATTTATGTCCATGTCATATTTGTGTAAGAGATAGGGATGGAGTAGATAAAAAAATTATTTAGAATTTAGCTTCATGTAGTTTAGATGAGGCTTTAATGGATCTATACAACACATTGAATTTTTGAGGTGGTCATAAATAATACAACAAAATCATACTAGCATTGGTCTCAGAAATCTCTTCAATGACATTGTGTGCCTAAACAATGAACTCCTCATTAGTCTTGGCATAATTCTATAGACAATAGTTTATAAGGATAAGAAAAATAAAATTCATGAGATGTAGAAGGGTTGTTGTTGGTAAATTTACATTCTAAATGTAAAAAGTAAATTGTATAATAGTTCAAGTTATAATATTCTTAGAAAATGGACTCCAATCCACTTTTGTCACCGTATTATGAGAAATATAAAATGAGGGTCAAGTACATTATGTAGAAACAAACGATTTGTTATTTGGATTCTAATAAAGAGAAATGATCATTATAGGTACAACAAGGCAATATATATATATATATATATATATATATATATATTATTTATATTCATGTTTGTACTAATCCATAATGAAAACCATTTTGATAATTAAAAATGTAGATATTCCTACTCACTCGATTGTTAAAAAGATGAACCAAAGCTTTGTAAATAACACCATAATCACCTTAATGGTCCCAATGTCTACCAACTACATTTTGTTAAAAATTGAACTCACAAGCATGCTTTGTTCAATAAAAAGAATGTAGGTTTGGAAATTACCTTCAACTTTATAATTTGGAAACTATGTAAGGATATATGGGATAACAATTCGACACAAAAAATTGGTGTAAATGATTGATTGGAAAACATACCACACTATATTGTACTTGATCCAAAAGGGTTTGAATATCCAAAATATATGTTATTCACAACATGGGTAGGATATGTGACCAAATTAGCTTGGATTATAAATTCAAATCTTCCCACAAGCATTGATAAAACTTGATTTAAAATAGAAAGTCTCAATAGATTCAAGGAAACAACCACATATAATAATTTGTAAAGAAGGCCCCCAGGGGGTAGCTCAATTGGCAAGTGCCTTGATATGAAGTTCCATGAGGTTTCGAGTTCAACTCCCCCCGACTTATCTCGTGTGTCATGTATGGGGAATCATGGGCACACCTAGAGGTTATAGTGGTAGCAGTTGGATAACACGACCACGTGTAACACAAGTACATTCCCAACTAGTTGTCGATTCTACCAGACATAATAAATAAAATAATAATAATAATTTGTAAATAAAAATGTTTGAAGTTGAATATTTTTATCTTGACTTGTATTTATTTTAGTTTCTCTAAGTTACAAACTAAGAAGGAAGGAGGTCAAACTAATGAAAATGGAGGAAGGCCTAGCTTCAAATTTACCCTATAATTGCATGAGTTTACTCCCAAAGAAGCATTATGTCCACATGAAAAAAAAATGGAATAGATATAGCGTATTTCCATTCAACCAAGTCAATCCAATAAAAATATCACAAGTATCAACATATGATAGGCCAATACAAAGTGGGTAAAACATTCCTAAGGGTAAGAGGTAATGCACTATATCACTCAGAATTTCAAAGTTGACAACCAATGTTAAGATAATATTCATGTTCAACTTGTTGAACACATCATGTAGTATCAATTTGTACCGACTTTGACTCATCCTATAATCCATCGTTATGCCAAAATCACTTGCAACAAAATCTACAAGGATTGATTATATTATATATATATATATATATATGTATATATATATATACTCTCTAAACCTAAAAGTGTGGCAGTTATGTTTCTACCTTGATCTTCTCTTATTTTTTAGAATACTTTCTTCTTTACTAACTGATCTTCTCTTATTTTTTAGAATACTTTCTTCTTTACTAACGAGGCCAACCATGAGAAGATATAATCTCATATGGCTCATCCCCCCCCTTCTCGCATCACTCTCATTTATCCATACCCAATTTAATTATCAAACAATGGATGTACACATCATAGTAGAAAGAAGTAAAATTAAAGGAAGAACATCATATATACCAATAAAGATAACGTAAAAACTATCAAATGTACTAATTATATGTTTACTACACTATTTTCCCCCAATTTTTTTTCAAAACATCAATAATTCAAATTGTCAAATTGTTGCACTCCTCCATGGTCATGTCACAATGCAATGCTCATTAAGGGACATGTTGTAATACAATGTTCCTTATTCCCATGTGTGAATAGAGGCAACTGGAAAATTCTCACACCAACTTTTAACTCGTCTTTCAAAAGTAAGAGTGAACAACCTGCATATAATACCTTCATGAATAGTTTTATGAGAAAAACAACTCAAAAGAAACTTAATGATATATTCAGATGTAGATGTATTTGTCTCACCATCAAATTTAACTTTTGATAAGATATTAACTATCTTTCTAGGAGTGCTACATCATATAAAACCAAAAATACATCTCCATATATGGGTTTGGGAAGGAGCCATTAATAATTAAAAGTATTAACAAGAAAGACTGCACATGGTCAACTTTTCATATGTTTCCCTTCTAGCACCATTTTGTTGATGTAGTAAAATTCCTCATACCAACATGAGGGAGGATTGTCTAATGGCAGGTCCTAATTAGACCTTCTCTCGTTTGATATGGAAAATATCCACCAGTATGTGGGCCCAATTACCACTAACTAAATGGATTTCTCTCCAAAGAGAGACTTTCTCTTTTAATCTAATCTAAATCCTAAATGAAATCCTAATTTACTATGCAAATGCAATCCTATTCTAATTTCTAACTACGCTTAATTTAACAATAACAAAAATCAATTGTAGGAATATAGTTTTACTTATGGAAACATAAAGAATTCACATTTCTAAATAAGAAACCATACTCACATACCCATGTTCATATAGATTACATTGAATATGTCCCTACAATTGAATTCATAATTATTTCCTACATAACCAATTGACAAAAATGAAAAATTGCTAATATCTGTAGAAAACAATCAATTGATATAAGTGCACATTTGCATGAATAGATGATTAATTAGATTCCCCATGTATTCAATATTTAGAAAAAAAATTCCTTAGATAGAATTACAAGAAAAAACCAATAGCTTTCAAATCCATCCTCAAGCTTGATAAAAATATACAAATACCCAACTCTTGGTTATCCAGCACTCTGTTTACTAAGGGAAAAATTGCATTTATAATATTTCTCATTCACTGCCCCTATGACCATTCCTCTTCTAGATTCTTCGCCTCCTCTTTTTCCCATGCAGTTACAACCACTCCTCTTTCTAGACTCTTCACCTCCTCTCTTTCCTGTCAAATCAAAATAAAGAAAATGAATCATAGTCAAATGACAACGATGAAAAAAAATATAAATTCAGTTATATTTGAGTATAATACGAGACATTAACAACTGTATAAATAAATTAAAATATGAGAAATGTTAATTTCAATTAATTGATAAGAACTATGTTGTATTATTCCTCAAGTCTTGATCTTTCCAATGGGCTCTTTTTTTCCTGATTTGGCCATCAGAAATGTGAGTTATAGGCTGCGGAAACTTTTGTGGCCAATATCCAAGCAAAATTGTGCCTCCTATTTTCTCAAAAAATTGAAAATTTCTACTATCAATCTAGGAAAAATAATTCTTATAACACTTTCCTCACACTTCCAACTTTTCAATGAGCCATTTCTTGCTCAATTTGGCCACCTAAAATTCAAGATATGGCTCTCGGAAGTGAGCACTCAACAAATGTCGATCTCCTCTTTAATAAATTCTCAACCATTTATCTAGATGCTTAATGTTTTATCCCACATTCATTGTGGGAAGGCATTGCAATGGGTTTATATGGCTTTTTTCCCTGCCCATGTAATTTGTGTGTGAAATATGAGAGGTATGGAACATTGAGCCCGCATTAATGTTTTGTCCATACACGAATCCATAATATGAAAAATTAAATAGGAAACAAAAATAAATAAAAATAGAAAAACCAAATTAAAAATAAAACAAATAAACTTGTATGTGTTCAAAAATAAAAATAATCCAAACTCAAATTAAAATAATCCAAAATCACATTAAAATAATCCATAATCACACAAAAATAAAAAAAACACATATGCAATGTTTGGGATAACCTATGCATGGTTTGGGATAGCCTATGCATGGTGAACGTGAATCCGATGATCGATCGAGAAATTAAAAATAAAACATGAATACAATAGCACAAAATAAAATAAATAAATAATGTACAAACCCATATATACAAAAATAAATTCAGATGAGTCATGAGACAAATTTCCAAATATGGATCAAGTTTCCAACCGTGGATCAAGGTTCCAGCGGTGGATCAAGGTTCCACACCTAAAAATATGGGAAATTTGAAAAAGGTATATTATGATAAGTCTGAATATCCAGAATAAAATTAATGTTACAATTAAATTGAAATCTTGGTTTCAGATATTGAAAATTCAATGACGATTAGGTTGAATGAGACCAAATTCCAAATAAATAAAAGAATTACAATTATGAATGAAAACCAGGGTTCTGGGTAAGACAAGCAAGCAACAAATGGCTAATATGACTTCAAGTTTCCATCAGTGGAGGTCATGAGTCCACATCTGGCATTCGGGTTGGAAAGAAAAATACTCTTATGATGAAAAATATTGACGTATGGATTCTAATGTTGGAGTCAATGATGATCAAAATATGGATGATTATGGGTCAATATGAGTAATATTAATGGTTTCCCATAGTTGTGCATTTCAAATTTGAAGTGGGAATCTAAAGAAATTGGGATTTCCCAAGGCAATCTTGAGGTTTGCATGGTTTGGCAAGGAGTTTCAAAGCTTCTATAGTGTGCACAAAACTTGAGGTTTATCTCCTTTGTTTTCTTTCTCTTCTTCCACCTGGGTCTTGGCATACTTTTCTCTTGAAATCATTATCCAAAAAAAATTAAGCCCAATATTGGTATTAACTACAAATATTTAAAATAAACTATAAATGACCAATTTCCAAGAGTAGATTTACAGAAATAGATGCATAGGCATACAAACTTTAAACCAAGTATGTATCTCCTATCCAAAGCAACCATTCCTTCCTAAATGATATGATGATATTGCAAATCAAGGCATGGGAGATGGAAGTGATTCAATTATCAAACATTTAAATGTAAACCATTTCCATGTAGGAATGATATTAACAACTGCACTACAACATGCTCTAGAATTCATTTCCATTACCTCTTAAACAATGTTATGAACATAGGGTAATGAGCCTTCAACATAATTCACAATTTATTATTTCAAGTCAATGGATTCACATTCTAATGATTTATTTATTCACAAGTTTGCATTATCATTATTAAATGTTAGGAGCATTAAGTAGAATGAAATTAAAGGAGAATATTGAGAGAAGAAACCACCCTTCTTAGTCACGCCTATCCTACACAAACATAAATGTCAATACGAGGAATACATTGAGCAAGAAAAAATATGCAACAAGACTATATGCTCTTTTATTAAGGTCAACTATCCATTTCTCAATGATGTAGTGAGATGACAGTTTAAGCCAATGCATAAGCAATAAAAAAGGATTCAAAATAAAATCCCCTTCACAACAAAAGACAGAGCAATAAAACTTGCAATCAAATAGGATCAACAATACATAAAATAAAATTTAACCCATTAAGAGGACAACTTGTTAAATTTCCCGCAAAATGAGGATTAAGCAAAAGAATGAAATCAAAATGAAAGAACAAGCATGTACAAGAAGATGATTAGATTGGAGTGAGAAATTTACATAAGATCAAGATTTAAACTTCCTACACCGCCTGCTCATGGCATTAGTAATAATTAAAAGAATAAAACCAAAAAGAATAATAGAATGATCAAAACTTAAATTCAAAGGGCCAATTAGTGTCATAAACACTCCTTAGAGCCTCAATAGAATGCTACCAAGGTTTGCTAGACAAGGAGAAATGAGGCATTATAGAGGTTGTCCTAGGCTACTCAGACTTTTCCTTAGGCTTCCTTAATATCGTGATCACACTATAATACCAACCTTCAATTTCCTTTCCTTAACCATACCATGTATTGGTATCTTCTTCTTTTGACTCAACTATGGCTAGTACTCTTTGATCTTCTTTGAGAAAACTTATGCCTTCATGAGATCCAATTGAAACCAAGGTACGCAATAAAGAATGAAGTCATCATAGAAAAATAGAAGTTAAAGATCAATCAAACATTAACATGATCAATGTGTAAAATGTTTTCAAAGGGTTTTTTACAAGGAGCGTGCCAAATAATAGAATGAGCATTGAAGAATATAAAAAATGCACAACCACAAAGAGATCTTGAGAAATGAAAAAATTACTTAAAATAACCAATCAATAAAAAACCTAAACCCATAACCCCTTAGGTAGTCAAAGAATATAAAATAGGCTCATAGTAGTAGTATATTAGGCATTAGAGCTAACATTTTTGATAAGATACCTCTTTCCTTTTTCTTATAAAATAAAAATAAGAGGGGGGGATGTTGTGGCCACAACACCTCCAAAGGGATATACAATCCTCATCAAGTGCCATGGAATCCAACCAAACCCTAACTTCCTCAAAGGGTGCAATATCTAAGTTGTGGGGATTCCTTCCCTCTCTACGACACATATAACTATATCTGCAATGTCCCAACTCATCAATGAAATGTCCAAGGTCCATCAGGTGTTGGAAGGTGTCTAGAGGTAGGCCAAGTCATCAAGGAACCCGACGTTCATCATCAAAGGTGCAACGTCCTCCAAATAGTGCATGGCGCCATCATGAAACTTCCTTGAAAGGACCATACTAGGAGTGCAACATCAATAAGAAAGGATCATAGAATGAAGTAAGACCAACCATTACAAAATACAATTCATTATAATCATACAAAGTAAGCCACAATCTAATACAACAGCCATGTAAGCAATTCAGATTAGGTATCTTCTTCAAACTTCACTCTAGCTTAAGTCTTTATGCCATTTTCCAAGTTTAGGTACGAGAGGACCATCACAAGGTCCTTTTAGGTGTGTCGGTGCCCAAGTAAAGGAGTAGTTCCTAAGAAACCCTTCAAGTATAAGTATAAGTGAATTACATGGCATGGGGTTTACTTTATTGTCATGGTGTCATTGACATGAAATGCCACGTGTGGGTTCATCTCTATGAGAACCTTTGTAGAGGGAGTGCTTGGTGCTTGAGTTACGCTTTCCTCAATAGTGTGTGTATTCCAAAACCCTGTTCTTTCCTTTTTATTATTCATGTATTGCTTTGCAAGACCCTTTTTTAGGTTTGTGTATTTATTATTTTTTTACTGAGATTCATTAAGTCCTTTTGATTTGATATTCATTGTGTGCATTAGGACTTGGGATGATTACCTCATAGCGAGGGGGTAGAGCTCAAGCGGAATTTTGGATTTTGATTTTTCATTTGTCATCCCATTTCATTTTTCATTATTTTACGAACTGCATCAACCATGGGAATTATATCCCCTTATTTTGATAGGATCATAAAGGCATGGATATTTTTGGTATACTTGTAACAACCATTCCTCGAATATAGGAAAACAAAAGAAACATGGATGGAATGTGTTAAGTATGGAATGGAATTGTATAGTACCCCTATAAATTCCTCCCAATAGTACCCCTATTCCCCAATAGTGACAACATTGGACTAGGGAAAATATAATGGCCACCTATATAAAACAAGGAAAAAAGAATAATTTATCAACATCATGATCCATTATCTAACTTCAATCCATGATCCTTACACAAATTCTTAATGTATTAAATGTAACACTTTATATGAAAAAATGACTAATGTACCTCATGTGTGTTGGGCCACCATTATCGGATGAACCATGATGATGAAGTGAATGAGTTGAACAATGATGAGGTGGAAGACATATGAGGGGATAATGTCTATGGAGAATGCTACTCAACATCTTTGAGATCAATGTTTGCAATGTGGATGATCATGGAGAATGATCTTCTCTAGTTACCCTTAGGTGAGAGGGTAACAACTGGCTCCCACATTGGAACATGTGCTCACTATAGAGTGCATGGGAACCTCAACATATTTTGTACTCCAATACCTGCAACCTGCATCACTCTGAAGAAAAAATTCCTTCTACATTCTAACACAAAACCATCTGTACTAAAATTTCAGGGGATGTTGTCCACCCTAGTGTATGGAAAGTGAAAATAAAATGCTAAAATAAATATTTTCATTTTCATCAATATATCATTTTTGTATAACATGTATGAACTAAGCTATCATGAGTGCATTAATATATCAAACAATAACTAACATCAATCAAGGAAGAAAATATATAATCAGTATACAAGAACACAACATGACCTAAGTCTACTCTAAACCTAAGAAGTCAGATTCCTTTCACATAAAATGGTTTTAGAAGGGATACATTAATAAGTAATGGTAATCTCCTTCCCTCATGTGTGGTCAAATAAAAGGAACCAATTCCAAAAATATTCTCAATTTTGTAAGGGCCCAACCATAGGCTATCAAAATTTGTATGCATACTCGACTTCTCTTTCATTTTGTCCCACATAAGTACAAGGTCACCTTCTTCAAAGTCCCTTTGTCTAATTTTATAACAAAATGTCTCCTTACTCTTGTCTTGATTCCTTGCCATTTGATCAAAATCATGTCTCCTAGATTCATATAATTCAAAGAGATGATCATTTTTTCCTTGCAATGCGTCCTCATCAGTTGTAAATTTCCATGCAAACTGAAGGAAAAGAATGTGGAGGTTGATGGGAAACTTTGCTTCCAATTCGTGTATTAAGTCATATGGGGTTTTTCCTATGGAATTATTTGTTACAGTATTATTTTCCCACAATGCATACTTAATATTACTATCCCAACCCTTCTTATAATTTTCACCAACAATCTTCTTAACAAAATTCATTAGATTCTTGTTGCTAGATCCTGCTAGTCCATTCCCTTGGGGATAGTAGTTAGTTGAGTGGGACAAAACAATTCCATATTTGACACAAAAATTTTCCAAGGCCAAAGAGCTAAAGGATTTTGCGTTATCACTAGTGATCTTAGCAAGAGAACCAAACCTTGTGATTATCATGTCTTCAAGGAAATTCAATATGACTTCCTCGGTTTCCTTTTTCATTCGTATGGATTATACCCACCTAGTGAATTAATCCATAGCAATCAAGACCCAAAAATATCCCTTACTAGAGTTGTCTTTAAACTCACCAATGAATTCTAAACCCCATTGTTGAAAGGGTGCCTCAAAAATCACTAATTTCAAAGTAAAAGTAGGCAACTGTTTCTTCCTTGAGAAGAAATGACATGGCATGAGAGATATAACATAGCGGTGAGTATCAGTGAACAAACTAAGTCAATTGTAACCTACTCTCAAAATTTTATGTGTGGTGGTATGAAAGTGAAATTACCACCACAATATATTGAATGGGGTTCCTTAATCAACCTATATGCCTCATAGTTATTGACACATCTAAGGACTACTCCACCATGGTTCTTCCAACCAAGACCATCCTGGGTTAAGAAATACTTCATAGATTTTAATCTCAAGTCTCTCTTCTTATGATTCACTAGGTGATCAAGACACAATAAATTCTTTAGATAATATACAATATTATAGTACCACTCATCATGTTCTAATTAACTGAAGACAATGTTTACTTGGTCATTATCTCCCATTCTGATGGCTTTTTCATTGATTTTAGAAAAAAATTTATCGAATCCTTGTTCCTTAATGATTAGTAGGTTTAATATCAAGGTCATACTCTTCAATCTTTGATACCAACTTTCCTCTAGTTCCTAGGCAATCTTGTTGATTCAATACATCTTTAACAAAATGATATGGAACATAATATTTAATATTATTATATCTGACATAGATTCTAAAATGATTCAATGATTTGACAATGGCATAAGCTTGCTTCTCGATAATAGTATATTTTAACTTGGCATCTCTAATGGTTTTAATCATGAAGGAAATAGGTTGTTCATTGTTGGGTGAATTATATAGTAGTAATTCGATACATTAATTGTCAATATGGGTGTTGGTTGTTTCTCTCTTAATTATTCTTGGGCTGACCCAGGTTCAGATCTCAACAGGTTTCCAACAAAAACCCTCAAAGACTATCGACCCTCATGGTAAACTAGAAGTCAATGCTACACACAGGATGCACAACACAGTCTCACTCAAGATAGCTTCTATGGGTGACTGCAATACTCAGGCGTTTGCAGTCTAGGAATGAGTGGGGATCTGTGGTTGTGTTCTCTCTTCCTTATGCATTGTCTTTGTTAATTATTCAATCACTTCTATGATTTATTCATCTTTAAACCTATGCATGCATGTTGATAAAGCTAATATGACCATTCATTCGTTAACCTAAATATCAATAGAAGTAAATCATTCATTAACAATCACACATAACAAAAGGGTTATCTTGGTTCACCCCCTCCTGGGGCTACGTCCACAAATATCTGGCTTCTCTGCTCTTTTATTTATTATGCTACAAAATCCTACGCTATGTGCATTACATATTAAGTAATACAATCAATATTAAGGGTAAGAACCCTCTATGAGGTTGACTAGATCACACTTGGCTCCTCAGCCTGTGACCTAACCCTCAAAGACTACCTTACTCGACTCTTATATAAACTTATTACCATCAACAATCCCACCAAAACATGATAATCAACTCTCTCAGTTATTATATGATATCTCTCTATCTCACACATACATATCTATCCCTCTCTCACATACCCAATTTTCCTAGACCTCCTAGGTCCTTATTTATACTATTTTATAGGCTTATAGATGTTACAATCCTTATCAAAAACCCTAACCCTTTCCCAGTTAGGTTGGTCTACCTGCATGCCATGTTCTTTTTCCTCCTGCATATTGATTTTCCTTCTTTTTTTGCATGTTTCTTTCTTGCTACCTATTGCACGCGCTCCAAAATAAGGTCTACCTTTCCAAAAATAAGTCTTTCCCCAACAAAGATCCTTCTCCAAAAAT
This sequence comes from Picea sitchensis, assembly GCA_010110895.2. Taxonomy (NCBI): domain Eukaryota; kingdom Viridiplantae; phylum Streptophyta; class Pinopsida; order Pinales; family Pinaceae; genus Picea; species Picea sitchensis. Next base: position 25,495 of record SNQJ01S0124067.1, read on the forward strand.
AGGCATGCGCCCAAAATATAATTCCTTCTCAAAATAGGCTTGTTCCTAATAGGCCCCCAACACTGACATGTGGCTCGTCCCAAGCCACTTGGGTGGTGCGCGCTCCCTGTACCACCTTTTCCAAACTGTGGAACTTCTCTGCTAGTTCCTTTCCTTTTTTCCTCATCTGCACAACTTTTCTATTAACACCTCGAATATCTGCATTGTTATCTCTTCCTATATTAATGTTGTGCCCTCTTACTGTGCTTGTTCATTCTCATCTTCTCTTCCTCCATTCGCACAATCATTTGTGCTACTTTTTCCTGGAGGGGTTCCAATTGGGCTTGTATTTCTTGCTTATTTGTCTACACTGTCTTTAACTATATCTACAGAGTCTTAATTTCTTGATTGGTCTTCAAGCGCTTCGTAATATTCATTGTTTTCTGTCGTTTTTTAGATCCTATATGGTATCACTGATTTTCTCCTCTTGTTGGTCCCACTGTTGGACCTTTTCATCTTCTTCTAAAACGGTCCATATCTGCATGGTTCTGTCGAACAATTTTGCGATTTCCCTCACTTATTTGGCCATCTCTACTATCTGGAGTGTGGATTTCTATTCTCTATGTTCTCGAACCTCCAGAGGAATCGTGGGATTAAGATTTTCTTTGAGCTCCTCGATTTCCTGCCTATATCCCTCAATTGTTTGTGAAATAAATTTTATCTTCTCCGATGCGCTCCTCTCTAGTGCTTGTGCGATTATATACTGTTGTTAGCCCCTATTCTAGCTTATCTGTGTGTTCTTTCTCCTCCTCTTTCTCTGGGGTCAGTTGGTAGCAGGTTATTTGTAACATTTTGGTGACTTCCCTACCCACCTCTAGGTTAATCACATCTGCACGGTCTCCAAATTTCACTTCTTGAATTATGTTGGCCTAGAGTCCGTAAAGTGTCTTGGTGGGTAACTGCACCATGATGAATTCAAATTTCTCAATCATCCCCATGGGTTTATGCACAGACTCATGATCCATTCTTATCATTTGGAGAGTGACTGTGAATGTCTCCCTGCCTTGTACTACCAATTGTATTGTCTCCTCTCCTTCTTTCTGTCCAGGGGGTCATTGTGTCTTTTCCTATCGCTACGTTGTGGCCTGTGGTACTGCTTGAATTTTTATTTGTTGTAGAGTTTCATGGAATTATATGATCTTATCCATGATCTCTTCTCTTTATGCCTCTGCAATACCGACCACCTATTCCCCCATGTCTTGGACCTTGTCCACGACTAACTCATCATCATCCTCTATCAGGGTGATGATTGGGTCTTCCATGACATACTTCCTCTTTTTGCGTGCCTCTTCTACCTGTGTTGGATTCCTTTTTGTCTGTGAGGGATGATCCCAACTTGTTGTAACCAATGCACTTTCTTCACCAGCCTATGATGTATTCCCCTTTATGGTATCTTCCTGGTTGTTTGTCCTTGTCGATGTTGTTGTCCTCCTTGGTCTTTTAGGCATGTCGCTGCTTGTTGACGGTTGATTCTGTGCTGCAGCCTTTCTAGTTTTATTGGCTAGGATGTTTGTTTTCGCTGAGGAACCTACTTCAAAATTTTCCTTGGGCTTGGTGGATTGTGTCACAGTTGGAGTTATTGTTGTTTTTTCTACTGGAAGATTCCATGCGCAGGACAGTCTCTAATTATCCAGTCAAATTCTTCCCTGGTGACACAATATTGCATCTCCAGCCATGCCTTCTTTGGATCCCTTGCAGCCTGGATCCACATGTGATGCCTGGAAGAATTGAACCTGTCTATCCCTTCAGTTTTGTATATTACCTCCACATGAATATGCCACACATTGGTTGTGCACTATTGTATTTCTTCCAACAACATTGCAAACATTGTTTTGTTTGCTTATTGATTTTTATCATCCTTGGCCTGTGAAAGGGACTTATATCTGGCCACATAGTATTTTCCTTTCCTATCCAGGAAGGATGAAAACTTTGGCTCTTGCCACCCTTCCAAGGATATAAGAATAATGAGCCAAGATTAATGGAACTCAGTTCCATTATCCCGCGCATCTCTTTAATCAATCAAAAATTGGTTCAGCAGGTACGGTGCCCAACTGAACATCACTCCTTTCATGCATTGTGTGGCTACTGCTATGAATCCTGCTGGACCTTCTTCTTTTTTTCATTTCCTCAAAAACTTACAATCCATAAGCTTGTTGGCCAACCTCATTGCATTTTTATTGATGTCCTTGAGCACAATCCCCATGTTTCCCCTACTGGTGCCAAACTGTGCTTTCACCAGCTCGACGATTTCCTTCTCACACACCTTGTTATCCAAGTACTCCTCTAGTTGTGCACCGATTATAGCTAATCTTGTGATATTGGTGATCAGTGCCACATCCAGCTTTACTGGCGCATCCATCCAAAGGATGTCGTTGTGTACCCAGGATACTAAATGTTTGACGCAAAACCCGACGTTTTAGCACGCCTAAAGTGAGGTATATCCAATAGGTTCATTGTGTCAGAGTTATACAACCTCATTATCCATTGTGTTGGCTCCATTATCGGTTTACCTAGGGGTCCAATCTCCCCTTTGTTTTCTAAGTATGTCTCTTCGACCAATTCTGGGAATTTGGTCGCATCACGCACATCGTGATCTGAGTACCTAAGTTTTGGTACTTTTCCGAGCATATCGTCCACAATGACCACTACATCTCAGAGATATGGAAGTGTGATTTCCTTGGTGTCCTGCACCTTTATTTTCTACCCGACAATAGATGGGTCTGCATCTATTGTTTTTGCATCATCTTATTCCCTCTCAGCGTCTCATCGATCATTGATGTCCTCGACGAACACCTCTTCTTCATTGTGGCCCTGTCGTTGACCTCCTATTTCACTAGGTTTAGCGGGCGTTTCAGGATTAGGGTTTGGGATACCATTTCGGGTCCTAAAACTCTACCCTATTTCCCCCTGCAGCGTTGTCGATGTTTCCTCTTCAATATGTGTCAGGTTGATTGGATTTGTGTCCAACGTAGTGACATATTCAAGCTCAACCATGTTCTCAGGCTATCTCATTCTTTCCTTGCGCTTTTCGCCCTGTCGAGTAAACCTTACATATTAGCTTGGAGCGTCAAACTTTCGTGTGGTCATATTCTATCGAATTCACACACTCGCTTGCTTCTACATAAATTTCTAGCTAGGGCACGCACTTTGTATCTCACTCTATTCTAAAAAATCACAAGTATTGAACCAACATGTGCTTTCCGCCCTTTATAGACTCGATCATAAATGTTTTTCAATTTTTTCGTGCATTTGTACAGAGTGTAATTTTTCCTGTGCACTATCTTCCAATGTTGTCACGGTAATTGTTGCGCGCAACTTTTTTTTTCACACTTTCTTGTGGTTCAGTCAACTTCTGCCTCATTTGTGTTTTTCTTCTTTTCTTATTTTTGTATTCCTTTTTTCTTCTTTTTCCCCTTTTTATTTCTTTTTATCATTTTTGTGTCCTAATACTTACTATAGTACACTATATACATGTCTTTCTTACTGCACTGTAACTTTTAAGGGTTAGTAGGTTGACTGTCCCTGTACAGTTTCAGTTGACTACCATTGATCATGCCTTTCAGTTTTGTTCCTCCCAAGTCCTTTAGTTGTACCGATCCCCCATTTGTGACAATATTTACTTGATATGGCCCTAGCCAATGCATTCTAAACTTACCAGGGTGTTGCAAAAATTTGTTGTCATAGAGAAGAACTAAGTCTCCCTCCTTTAAAATCTCCTTTTTAATATGTCTATCATGCCAGGATTTGTCCCTTTCTTTTTGTACTCCTTGGTGAAATCCTTCCATAATCCTTTCCTACTCCATTTCCATTAGTTGGCTTAGCCTCTCATGTACTATGTCTCTTTCTGTCATGTTGTTAATTGTTTCTATGCGTAGACTGGGTACCAAAAATTCTAATGGCACCGCTTCTTCCTATCCATACACCAATTTGAATGATGTTTATCCTGTCAAATTCTTGCATGTGGTTCTGTATTCCCATAATATTGTTGGTATTTTCAAGTCCCAATCATCCATGTTAACATTGTAGATCTTAGTCAATGCATTTTCCAAAATCTTATTGAAATATTCTATTGTTCCATTTTCCTAAGGATGATATGGTGTGCTCTTGTGATGATAGATTTCAAACTCCTCAAACATAGCCTTGATGGTATTATTAATAAAATGAGTACCTTGGTCACTCATCAATATCCTCAGACATCCAAATTTGGTGTTGTTGTCTCTATGCTACAATATTTGACTGGGGTTTCTTCTGCCCATCTTGTTAAGTATTCAGTCGCAGTAATGATATATCTAGCTACTGGCCTTTTGGCTGGTGGATTAATAGGTCCAATAAAGTCTATTTCCCATTTTTCAAATACCTACAGAGTCACTTGTGGTCTTAGGGGCATCCCATCCCTTCTGTTGGGTTTTCCAACCCTCTGATAGACATCATAGTTCTAGAAATATTCCTTGGCCTCTTTATGCATTGTTGGCCACCATAATCATGCGTGTAATACCTTATGCGCAGTGGAATTTCCTGCATAATGTCCTCCATCTATACCTTCATGAGTTTCTGCCAAAATTTTAGGTCATTCAAGTTCCAATACACACCTTCTCAAAATACTATTTGCACCCATCTTGTATAAATGACCTCCAATGAGTTGATTGCCTATAGCTCTAACTACCATTTTTTTCTTCTACAAGGTGCTAAAGTCTTCTAGAGCAAGCCTTGTACTGAAGTATTCAAATATCAACGAAGTATTCATCGACTATATGTATTGAAAATAATTATGCATCGGGGAATTTGTCTTCCAAGTTAGTAGGCTCTTCTCCATTGGTTACCCTTGATAGGTGATCAGGTCATGCATTCATCTTTCCTAGTTTGACTATCACTTCAAAATCAAATTCTTAGAATAATAAAATCCATCTATAGATCCTCCCCCCCCAACACTGGCTTCTTGACTAGATATTTGAGGGCAGAATGGTCTATGAACATTTTAAAGTGTTTACCCAATAAATAGTGCCTGAATTTCTGAAGTGCATATACCATAGCCAGGTATTCTCTCTCTATGGTGTTGTAATTCTGCTCAAATTTTAACAACTTTCTAATTGCAAAGGCTATAGGATAGTCTAAGTCCCCTTGTCTTGGCTACGCTATAATTTCTCCAAGTGCTATGGTTGATACATCTACGTTCACATGAAATGTCTTTTCCCAATTTGGAAATACTAATATAGGTGTTGTCACCATCTTTTCCTTTAGAGTGTCCAATCCTTGTTGACAGTCCTCATTCCACTGAAATCTAGTGCCCTTCTTTAACAATTTTTCCATTGGTGCAGTAATCTGCGCATACCCCTTTATAAAATTTCTGTAATAACCTATATGTCCCAATGTTTCTCTTAACTGGTGCACTAATTTTGGTGGTGGTAAATTTACAATGACTGTAATCTTAGCAGGGTCCACTAGTAAACCTTGTTTACACACTATATGTCCCAACAATATCCCAAAAGGTGTACCAAAAATGCATTTCTTGATGTTTAATGATATCTAACATTGTCCGCATCTTTCCAACATTAGTCTTAACACTTCTACATGATCCTTTGACAGACTATATAAAGTCCAGTCATCAAGATATACTTCTAGAAATTGATGTAAGAATTCCTTAAAAGCAACTATGACTACCCTTGAAAATATAGTTGGTGCATTCTTTAGCCCAAATATCATTATTGTGTATTGGTAGGATCCCCATTCTATATCAAAATTAGTCTTATACATGTCCTCTAGAGATATTTTGATCTTATGGTAACTGAAGAATCCATCTGCAAATGCGTATTCTTCTTGACCTCCCACATTCTCTAAGACCTCATTTATAAAAGGGGTAGGGAAAAGGTCGTGTAAACAAGCATCGTTTATTTTCCTCATATCTACACAAATCCTTATCCCCGCTTGCTTCTTTTCTTGGACTACCATGGACCCGATCCATTCAAATTCCTCTACTGGTTCTATAATGCCAGCTTCCAACATTCGGTCAATTTTTTCTTTCACTTTCTTCTTATAAACTGGATTCATTCTATAAGGTTTATGTCTGACAAGTCTAGCCTCAGGTTTGAGGGGTATCTTCATCTCACCTATCTCCCATGTTATGCCTTTTATCTTTGTAAAGGTCGTTGGGAACAAGTCACTGTATTTGCGTAGTAAATATGTTATTCTTTCTACTGTTTTCCCATCCCAATAGTCTACAATACTTTCCATTTTAGGATTAGCATTCGTCCCAATGTTGACTTTTTTGACTTTTATTGGTGTAGCAAATACTTTTGAGTCTAGAGATGGACCTTCCACCTCTCTTTCTCCCTCAATCTCTGTAATCTGAATGTTGTGTGGGTCATCTTCAAATGGTGTTTCTTCTTCAAATGATAGAATGAGAGTACGTCTTTAATTGTCTATATGTTTTGTTGTTGATATTCTCTCATGATTTCAACTTCTAGTTCATCAATAAATATCATTCCACGCATTATCTTCAACGCTGGATCAATTTTGGTGTTCTCATGTTCAAATGAGAAGGTTACTACAAAATTATTCTATAATCCTATCCATTCTATAGTGTCTTTGCGCATCTCCTTATCTATGTACAAGTTCCTTGGGATCCCTTCCATTGTAGGGATAAATTGATGAGGCCATTCCTCTGGTGGTGTCATCCTCCATTATGTCCTGCACTTCTCCAAGTGTTCCACAGTGTTCCTTTTAAATCATAGCTCTACATTTTATTTCTCCCCTATTCTATGCCAAATCTAATGTGCAGTAGTCATTTATACTAATAGCATACATGAATTGTTTCTTTGTGTGCACCCCACCATCTTGCAGGTGTTTCCTTGAGTGCAATATCGAGGGCTAAGAGCCTCTAATTTTCTAACACTTCCTCTTCATATCTTGTCAAGAATTACTCTAAGTCATTTAACCCATGAAAAATGGGAGGTTCTCCTATCTCTGTACCAACCCATCTTACTGCGCGGTTTATTCTTGTGCACCTCCTTGTGGAAACTTCATGTAATCGTTGTTTCCAATTCTCCAAAATTGTGTTTGATTCAGAAGCACATGATGTAATGCTTCTCCAACTGAGTACCCCATCTTAAGTTGGGTTAACATAATCCTCTTCTCACACAGTGGCTCTGTACAATTGGTTTATTTCTTCCAGATCCAAACAAGTGACCTCTACAAACCTTTCTCCTTATGATGGATCCAATGGTGCAATGACTCTATATTCACCTGATTCAAAATTCATTTTTCTTGTCTTCATGTTGATTATAGCCTGGTTATAAAATTCCCAATCTAATACAAGTAATGTTGGGTAAGGTGTTGTACCATCTACCATCTCTATCACTTGGGGAAGAACTACTCCCTTGGGGAGAGTGTTGTTCAACAAGTATTCCACTTTTAAGTTCATGGATTTGGCGAAGAAATTAATTTGGCTATCTGAAAATTCTTACATGCTATGTA
>SNQJ01S0124068.1:49111-65256 GCA_010110895.2 Picea sitchensis
AAGGACACACCGAGTGGATTGAAGATTTCTTCCACGTCTCCCAAAGGTGTGTATAAGGACGGCAACAGTATGCATGTGCTAACATCTGGTCACTAAAACTAAATGCTAGAGCACCCAAAATCGCAAATATAACCGTAACAAATCAGCAAGAAGTTCTTGGATTGTTGGCTGTTATAAAACAACAGCAAATACTTTATCAGACAGTTGAAACTTAGAGCCTATCTGTGGTCAAAGACAGACCCAGTCGGCAAGCTTGATAGGACCTGCAAATCTTCACTGGTCACATTGTGCTTCCCCAAGTTGAAGACGATGTGTGGGACTTCTACCTAAGCATGAAAAACATTGCCCACACACTCTCTACTTCGGTTGGCATGTTTAATTAGTTATTTATTTTACGAGTCAATTTTTTGTGAGAGGCATTTCATTGTTCTCGAGATCCCTGGGCGAGCATCTGGAAGGTTTATGATTGACTTTTATCTTTTTTCAGCTACAAGCCTCTGGCCCCTTCTTCCCATGAAATGAGGTACAAGCCCTTCTTGGGTCAATGTGGCCTAAAAAACCAAAAGATAAGGAAACAAAGGGAAAGAAGCATGAAAAGTGGCAAGTATGTGCGGGAGCGGTACGATGAATCATTAAGGAGACCCCCCAGTAGAAACCCTTTCCCTGAGGGTGACCACTTACTAGGACAACAATGTCAACCACTAAGGTGAAATAAGGCAAAGAGCATAATTTCCAAGCAAATATTTTCAAAATCAAGGAAGAACCCTTTGCAACATATTTCAAATGCTTCATTTATTAAAATGACACTTACCGCAACACCGGACTCGTTACCTCATGGAGCAAGACTTGCTGTCCTCTGTGAGCCAAGCTGGTGTGGTGAATGGTGGATCCATCGATCTCATGGTGATGGGTGGTGTGATGTGGGGCTTTGCCTGTTGGTCTGTCTTTCGGTACTCCATGTCTGCAACCTGAGGGCCTCGAGACATCATCTCCTTAGTTATCCCTAGAAATGGGGGATAACACCCCTCACTACAAGGCCAATGCCCCTAGTCCCTGGTTGTCTAAAGAATATCTAAAGAATAGGGAGTTGTTCAATAAAGTGAACATCTAAAGAAAAATGCTAAAAGAGGTAGTAAAAAAAAGACCGAGGATGGTAACTCAATGATAAGGTCCCTCTAGAAGGCTATTACAAAAAATGCCTAGCGAAAATAAAGATAGAAGAATACAAAATGAAAAAATATGACCTATGCATGTCTAATACTTTGAGGGTCATCACATGGAATCATTCACTTTCCCTTTTCATCACTATTACACATTAATCATCTATCTGTCACCTAAAAAACTTAGGAAATATGGTTTTTTCTTAGGATTTGATTAATGTATAATGGTTAATAATGTTCCCCTAGGAAAGACTTAGGCAAGTCTTAAAATTAACCCATCTTGTTATGTTTTGCTATGAAATTGTCACCAGGTGCCATCAATTAATGACCAACTAAGAGGCTAGACCCATCATTTCGAGTGGGTATTGTGCCTTGGAATACGTGTACCGTGCCTCAGGATCTGTGGCACTACTTTGGGGTTGATGTTGTATTGGGATCTGTGTACTCTTATATTGCCATATCTTTAGTCATTGGGATCCATGTACCACATTGGATACCTATCACCGCATTGGAATCTCTGACAATGCATTGGACCATGACTAAGATGCCACACCAGTGTTGTAGGAAGCTTCCCCCCTCGCTCCTAAGCCTCGAAGCACGCTCCAAGTGGGTGCGTCCAGAAAGCTCCCATGGAAGCGTGCTTCAAAGCAAATTTGGACGCTTCCTGGTCTTTTGGAAGCACCATGCTCCCAAGCGTGCTTCGTACACTTCATGAGCGCTTCTGTACGCTTCCTAGGACGCTTCCGTACGCTTCCCATACGCTTCCTAGGACGCTTCTGAGGTTCGGTATGTTTTGCAATTCACCAAGCCAATTTATCACATGATCAAGTTTGCAGATTCAGATCAGTCAATCATTTGGGAGGTGTATGAGCAAATGAATAGCATGCTAGGGCAGATTAAAGACATTGTTGAGCCTAAAGATGTCAACCTCTATAATTATATTTGTGTAGAGGTGGAAAAATGGTGGGAAATGCTAAATATTCCACTACATGCCTTAGCATACGTGCTAACACCTAAATACTATCATGTATCATGGATTTCATCACCAACACCTAGTGGTGGGTCCAAGAAAAGAACACATCAAGATCCAGAGGTTCAAGCTGGTTATATGAAGGCATTAGAAAAATTGATCTCGGATGAGGAGTGTGACAACATAAGAGACAATTCAGTTATTACATCTTTAGCAATGGTGCCTTTGAGACCAACCATGCAATTAGAGATAAAGGGAATTTGAGTTCTCTCGAGTGGTGGAATGTAATGTCCCCCACCTCTTGATGAAGAGGTTTGGGAAGACTTAGTGGTCTAGCCATCCCCACTAGACCATAGTCTCATGCAACATGGGGACAAGTCAACCAACTCAATGTTATATTTTGAAGTTGATTTAGAAAAAGGGAAAAAAGGGCAAAAAGTAACTCAATGAAGAATTAGAACGATGGGGGTTTCATGTATCATGGATTTCATCACCAACACCTAGTGGTGGGTCCAAGAAAAGAACACACCAAGATCCGTGAGGTTCGCCGGTTATATGAAGGCATTAGAAAAATTGATCTCGGACGAGGAAGAGTGACAACATAAGAGACAATTCAGTTATTACATCTTTAGCAATGGTGCCTTGGAGACCAACCATGCATTAAGAGATAAAGGGAATTTGAGTTCTCTCAAGTAGTGGAATGTAATGTCCCCACCCTTTGATGAAGATTTGGGAAGACTTAGTGGGTTCAGCTATCCCACTAGACTATAGTCTCACAGATCATGGGGACAAGTCAACCAACTCAATGTTATATTTTGAAGTTGATTTAGAAAAGGGTGTGCAACTCAATGAAGAATTAGAACGATGGGGGTTTGAGTTGGTGGTTAAACCTAGGGGTTAAACTAACTCCACAGGGAAATAGAATGGAAGGAGCAAAGGAAAGGCTAAGGTGCACCTCTCATTTCATCTTTGATATTTGGTATTTGCTTGTTGAGCTCTTTAGCACAGTTTTGAGGGTTTCGAGATTACAAACCCTAGAGAGTAACCCTAGTGGTGAAGATTCCACTCACCTTGTTCCAAGCTTGACCTTTGGGGATGAAATACTCCGGACCCACACCATTCTACACCTCATCACAAAGTTCCATCATCGACCAGAGGGGCAGCAGGACAGACGCTTAGGGTTTCCCATCGTACACTACTGTTTGAGAGGAAGTTCGATCCAGCATTGTGTTAGGGCCTAGAGATATTCTAGCACTTGGTTTTGCTTGCAAGACCTTGCTCCTCAGCTTGGAGGCATTTGGAGGAGTTACTTCCACCGTGATTGTTAGCTAGCTGTGATTTGGGATGACTTTGGAGAGAAGGGAGGGCGACAGGATTTGTTAGATATTGTCAGATCCATGGGGTTATACCTCAGATTTGATTGTGAGTCTTCTCCCAGTGACTTGTGGCAGCCCCGACTCCATCATTCCTAGGGAGTTTCGGGGCATTTTGAGGTCTCCTTCATCAAGGTCGAATTATTGGCATTTTAGGGCTTCAGGAGGGCACAAGTTGTATTAGGGTTTCTTTAGCAGTTGAGGAAAGACTCAGCATTTGGGCTTTATACTTCAGGGAGGGATTCCCCTTGTCCTGATCTATCTTTTGGTGGAGTTTAGTGTTATTTGGAGATCTCCTTCAGCTTTGTTGAAACCTTGGCCTTCTCATCTATCCAGTAGGATGTGCCAACAATATAGGGGGGTTGGACGTAACCCCGCTCTTTTGTATTTGGATCTTCATCTCATATTCAACCTTTTGAGGTTTATTTTGTATCGCTAAGCATTTTAGAAGTGTTCTCATATCTTCATCTTGTAGCTACTTGATGTTATCCCAGATTTGTTCTTATATTGTATCAGGTTCTTGCTTTTCATAATAAAGGTCTATCTCAGGTTTTGGTTCCATATCTTGTGTGTTGATTAGTTCTTGCATTGTATTAAGTATATCTTCAAGGATTTGTGCTAAAATAACCTAACATAACCTCAAGGGCCAAATATTGAGGAACCAACCTCATATACACAATCAAACAATTAATTCAAGAAAGAAATAGTGTTCCCAAGCAAAAATTGGCTTGGGAACACATGTTGGTATTTAAAGTTCGGGATCCTCCCATCCCAGGAGGGACACATGCAAAAATTCAGTGGTATTTATATAATGGAGAAGAAATGTAGACGAAAGTGAGATAGAAGCCGAGATGGAGGGTTCAGTTGACAAAGGAGCTGTGGGCTGGCAATCTTAGCACAGAATTCGTAAGTCCATCCTATATAGGATACTGGGTCCCACCATGTCCTATAATGTCCTAGGGAATAGCCAAATGCCCCCTGGTAACTGAGGCCACGTGAAAACCGGACAAAGATAGCAACAATGTTGATGGAAATGAGTCACAAGGGGAAAGGTCCCGAGGCATATGACAACATGGAAACAAGTGGATCTCATGGAGGGAACATGTATCATCCAGAGCATACTTCCTAGGCACATGACAGTTCAACGATTTGAGTATAACAGTTCAGAGGCACATGACTCTAGATCAGTATTGTCAACTCAAATTCAGAAACAAACCCAAGCTTCTGAACCACAAGAGCAACTATGAGTTTGAGCACATGGCTGGGAAGATGGAGATTCCCTATTTTGATGGTTCGACCAAGATGATTGCACAAGTATGGGTACAGAAACTGGACACTTATCCAAGAGCTAACTCCATGAGGGGAGATGGAGGCAATCAAGTTTGCCACCATGTACTTGGATGGCAAAAGCTTCATGATTGGTGGTATCATGGATTGACCTCACTTGGCCACAATCAGATAGGGGCATACACAGAGTTCACTCAGAGACTCATTGACAAGTTTGGACCGTGGGGATCCCGGGATTACATTTCCGAGAGCTCACACAAATGTGATGCATGTGAGCACCGAGGTACATTGAGGGAATTCCGTGAGGCTAGCAAATATGAAAGGTGATGTGTCACAAACCAAAGCTCAAGGATGCTCTTTCATTGAGGGTTGGTGAAGGCTTTTGCCCACCAACCTCGCTATGGATGCTATCCGAGAACAAGAGATCTAGGGCCACCGCAGAAGCCGGGGAATTTGCGCTCAGACCACCCCTTAACACCTGGAGGCAGAGACCAAGACTCCAATGAACCCGGAGGGCTGACCCAAGGTTGATAGGGAGAGGTAGGATGGATCTAAAATACTCAGGAAGAGAACCTGAGGAGGAAGAAAACCATGCTACACTACGTAGTGTTAAACCATGGAACCCATCACACAAATGCATGGGCCGCGGCCAAGTTCATTACGAGAGGTGACATCGACAACTAAGAGGATGACGAAAGCTAGCCCCATCTAGAACATAGAGGCAGCATAATTCACCAAACCGCAGAGGAGGAGGCTATAGGTCATGATGCGATCACCGGCAGTAGAGAGCTACTTGGCATCCATCAAGGTTCCCAAGCACAACACCTCGTGGTGAGAGGAGTTCCTATGTGGGCAGAAGGTGTTAGTGTTGATTGATGGGGAGCCTCCCACAACTTCATTGAATCAACATCGCTATAGAGGAGGCACATACCCACACTTGAATTTGAAGGATTCAAGGTGGAGGGTAAAGGTGGAAGCACCATGCCTTGGTACCACATTCTAGGATGAAGCTTACATTGGGTAGGCATGATTTGGTACATGATGTTTATGTGATGGATCTTCTAGACACCAACATAATCCTTGGAGTACATTGGTTCAAGCACTGGGCCTAATACCACCAACTACAAGACCATGGAGATGTCTTTCTACAAAGGAGAGTGGAATAAAGGTAGTCCTCAAAGGCATGACATGTAACTCAACCGATGAATTAAGAGGATGGAGGCCATTTTCAGAGGAGAAGAATCGGTACCGAGTGCAAGATTTTGGCGCGTGTGACCAGGAAGGGGAAGATTCACTACACAACAGAGATTCACAAGATCACTGACAAACACAAGAAGGTGTTTGGACCCATTCCACTGTGTGTGCCACCTGATAGGGGATTTGAGCATATAATTGAGTTGGAGGAAGGAGCAAAACCAATCATCACCATGCCTTTGGCTGTAAACCAAACAAGTATAAGGACGAAATAGAAAAGGCATTCAAAGAGCTCTTGGACATGGGGAACATCATACCAAGTTCCAACCCTTTTTCCTCCTCGGTGGTGTTGGTCAAGAAGAAGGATGGAACCAGCTATGTGCATTGACTTCATGGCACTAAACAAGAAGACAATAAAAACATGTATCCTATCCCAAGGATTGATGAGCTATTGACAAGCTCCATGGGTCTGTTTATTTCACTAAGATTGACCACTGTCACCATCAGATCAAAATGAGGGAGGAGGACATCCCAAAATCGGCTTTCAAAGTCACTACGAATTGCATCTATGAGTTCTAGTGATGCCCTTGGTTTAACCAATGCCCCAACCACGTTCCAATCATGTATGAACCATGTCTCAACAATTAGTTGAGGAAGCACCTCCTAGTATTCTTTGATTTCATTTGATAATCTATAGAAAGATGTGGGAGGAACACCTACAACATGTGGACCAGATCTTGACTATCATGGGGGAGCAATCATTGTATGCCAATGAGTCCAAATTCACATTTGGAACGCTTCCATTTGAGGTTCTCTACTTGGGACACATTATCGGAATTAAAGGAGTACGTGCACATTAGGAGAAGATTCAAGCCATAATGGAGTGGCATACACCTAAGACCCTTACAGAGTCGAGGGGATTTCTAGGCATTTGCACTATTACGTAAAAGTTCGGCTGCTGGTTTTCAATTTTGTGCACCTTTGACCGATTTGACTAAAAAAGGAGCTGAATGGAGCAGGAAGCACAATCTACATTTGACAAGATGAAAAAGTGATGAGCACATGCCCGCTTTAGCCTTTACTTCAGATTTCGCCAACCTTCACTTTGTAGTGTGATGCTTCAGGGGAAGGCATTGGGGCCGTACTAATGTAGGATTGGCACCCTCTTGCCTATGAGAGACAAAAACTCAGGGGACCTGAGTTGCTTTACACCATCTACTATTAAAGAGATGTTGGCCATCATGCAAGCATTGGCCAAATTCACAGGAAATACTTTGGTAGGTGCAAGGTTTGTGGTGGGACCGATCACAATAACTGGGAAGTACTTTGGAGTGTATGACTTAAATGAAAGGGCAAATGTAAATGGGTCACAGTAATATACCTATGACTTTGACATTGAATTTGACAAAGGAAAGAACAACGCGGGTGGCAGATGCCTTATCCAGAGACCATCAATCTATGCCATGACAGATGTGTCGGCTTTGATTGAAGGACCTCCTTAGGATGGAATAATTCCAAAAATCAGCTCGCTTGTTAGGTGGTAGATGGACAAACACAGGATGATAACTCTTCGTGGTCATCAATGACATCGTCTATTACAAGGGCCGAATCTTTGGTTCCTGAATCCACCTTCAAGGCCATTATAGGCATGTCATGACCACCGCATGGTGGCACCAAGGATTGGTAAGACATACAAGCAAGTAAGGGAAAGGTTCTCACGGAAGGGCCTCAAAGAGATGTGTTGAATCACGCTAAGGAGTGTACTACTTGTCGTAGAGAATAAGGAAGTTAACACTCACCTAGCAGATCACAAGAACCCTTTACCCATTCCAGAGCACAAATGGAGAGCATCTCCATGGATCCCTCATCACATGGTTGCTATACGCAGGGTAAGGATTGCATTTTCGTAGTAGGGGACAAAGGACGAAATTTGCACACTTTTCTCCATTGCTACAGACTTCAATGCAACACAAGTGGTCAATTTTTTTTTCAGAGAGGTCTTCGAGCTACATGGGCTACCCAAAACCATTGTCATGATTGTGGAAAGCTGGATTTATGAGTACCGCTTTGGCAGGTGGAGTTATTCAAGTCGGTTATACCTAATTTTTTGACCCCTAGCACTAGCTATATCATCCCTAAAGACGTGGGGTGTATACCAAATAGTCAATAAATGGGTGGACGACTATCTCAACAATTATGTGTCAGGTCATCACAGGGCTTGTGTTAAATGGTTTCATTTGGGGGAGTATTGTTATAACACCACCCATCACATGTCCATAGGCATGACCCCATTCAGCGCATTGTACACTATGACCCAATCTCTGCAAAAGAGATTGCTTTTGGTGACAACAGAGCCCCAATGGTACAGGATTGGGTACAATGGGAAATGGGACATCCCCGTGGAGTTGAAGGATCATTTATGAAAAGTATAGAACCAAAGTGGCTGGTCCAAGCAGACAAACACATGGTAGAGCTTACTTTTGAGGTTGGTGACTTAAATCACTTAAGGCTCCAACCGTGACATACATCTCTTTTCTATAAAAAGGAGTGTCGCATAAAAGCTCCAACCTCGCTTTGGGCCCCATAGGATCACCAGGAGGTAGGAGACGAGGCTTATGAGTCGGAGCTCCCACAAAGCAGCAGATACACAAGGTATTCCACGGTCCTACCTGAAGAGGGCCATTGGTCAACACATCACCCCACTGGAGGTGCCGCCACCTCTAGATGAGGAGGGGAAACTGGTACTAGTTCCTAAGGAGGTATTGGATTTCAGAGAGCATAGATTGAGGAGTTGTTCATCAAGGAGTGTTTGGTCATATGGAAAGGATTGTCTGTGGAATATGTTACACGGGAAGGAGAGTATATTTTACAACACCCTGATCTAAAAATGCTTGAGGACAAGCAATTTCAAACAGGGGAGACTATAATGTCCCCCACCTCTGGATGAAGAGGTCAAAGACTTAGTGGTCTAGCCATCCCACCTAGACCATAGTGTCATGCAAAGATGGGGACAAGTCAACCAACTTAATGTTATATTTTGAAGTTAGGCTTTGTAGTGGTGCAAGGGCAAAAGTAACTCAATGAAGAATTAGAGTGTTGGAGGTTGATTTAGGGTTAAACCTAGGGGTTAAACTAACTCAACAGGAAACAGAATGGAGGTATAAAAGAAAGTCTTGTGTCTTTCATTTCATCTTTGATATTTGGTATTTGCTTGTTGAGATCTTGAGCACACAGCTTTGAGGGTTTTGAGATTACAAACCCAGAGAACAACTCAATGGTGAAAGATTCCACTCATCCTTGTTCCAAGCTTGGTCTCGGAATGAAATACTCCACCCACACCATTCTACACTCATCACAAAGTTCCATCATCTATCTCGTGAGGGCAAAGCTAGGCTTTATCGCTTAGGGTTTTAACGTAAGCACCATTGTTTGAGAGGAAGTCTGATCCAACACAAGTTAGGGCCTAGAGACATTTGTGCTAATTTGGTTTTGCTTGCAGGACCTTGCTCATCATTGGAGGCATTTTGGAGGAGTTACTTTGGGCAGATTGTTAGCTACAGATTTGGGACTGCTTTGAGAGAAGGAGGGTGTGACAGGATTCAAATATTGCTCCCATCTAGAGGGCTATACCTCGATATGATTGTGAGTCTTCCTCAGTGTTTCTAGGCACGACCTTATCATCCTAGGGAGGTTCAGAGCTCATGCCTCCCTTCATCAAAGTAAAATTATTGGGCATTTCAGAGTTTCCATGAGCCGCTACCATTAGGCTCTCAGCTGAGGGGAAAGACTTGATATTTGGGCTTCATACCTGTGAGGGATTCCCTTGTCCCCGATCTATCTCTCAGTGAAGCTTGGCACTGGGTTTGGGGTTCTCCTCTCGCCAGTTGAGCACTTGGCTTTCTCATCTGATTCTATGCACGCCCAATTAGGGGTTGATCGGTTACTCCATTACCTTTGGTAGGGAGGACAAAAGCTTGAAGTTTGTAGGTCGATCGCATAACATGAACCTATCCACCCAATGTCACCACGATGGGGAGGTTCTTTCCTCTAGGGAGGTTAGGTCTGTGGGAGACCTCCCCCCAAGAACCCTGAGTTTTGAAGAGGCAAAGAATAGTGGTGTCAAAGAGCAAGTTTCCCTTCATTAAGTTGTCATCAAAAGATAGTCACCAATAAAACAACCAATAAAGATGAATAATAACCAAGTAGAGTCCCTGCTCGAGAACAAAACAACAACAAACCGATATATGCAGGGTCCTGGTTAGCACTTTAATGTATATTACACGACTATCTTAATATTTAAATAAGCACATGTATAATAAATAATAATTAAGTCAATGTTTACTCAATATGGAAAATGTAACAATATCACTTTCAATAAATACTAAAATGACATGGCATTCAATGTAACAAATCAACACACCATCTAATAAAATGCCTTTAACTACCATTCAATTTCTTATAAAATGAAACGTTATTGCACTCAAGATGAAATAACTAAGGGTGACGTCAACAACTATGGTTAGTAAGCAAGTGTTGTATTAGTGTAGTTAGGGTTTCAGCTTTGAAAGAAGTTTGAGAGTTTTCGGATCAAATCACTTCAACGTACCGAGGACTCTAGATCATTGCCTTTAGGGTTTAATGGAGTCACCAAGAAGGATCTAAGAGTTGAAGGAGGATGACAAAAGACTAGAGGGAAGGGTTCTCAAGTGCTGCAAAGGTGGCTTCTCGTGAGTCAAAACCCTAGGGAGAGAGGCTCACCTGGTGTTGCTAAAGCAAGGCTCCACTCGTGTTCTCTCCCCTTTAGATCAAATTGGCAAAACAACTAGCTAAAGATAAAGCAAAGACAACCAAAGCATGGAGGTTTGAAGAGGGGTAGAAAAGTTGCTACAAAGAAGGCCCTTTCAACAAACCCTAGAATGGTACGGCTCTGGTGTAGAAGAACCAGGCCAAGGACGTCTCACTCTCATTTCTTCCTCGGATAATACGGCTAGCTCAGGAGAAGAAGAAATGAGAGTGTAGCTAAGGTTCAGCTCTTCCCTTTCAATGGCTGAAAATTTCTCAATAAGGGAACATGAGACAAGGACCAATTAAATGTGCTTGTCACCAGGGTTTTGATTAAGCAAATTTATAAGCAATATGCAAGAAATTTAGACTACAACCATTCAATAAGAAGTTTTGCAGAGAAAACACTTACAATTCATGAAGAAATAAATCATGCAAACCCCAGTTGTAACACCTTCCTTCAAGAGAAACACCATAAATGCCAAAAAAGTCTTCCTTCAACAAGCCTCTTAAATCATCCAAAAACCCCAATAGGGCATTGAAATCAGACCTCACTAATGAGTGCGCGAGTGATGAATGATGATAAAATGAGGCTAAAACTCCTCAATACATACTGTATCAACGACGTAAATTAACTTCTAGGTCATAAAAAGGCCTCCATAAGGCTATAATACTCAAAATCAACGCTCTCACATTAAGTGTTCTCTTTTAAAACCTAATTGAGAAAAGGTGAGATGTCACCCCTTCTAAGGGAGACGCGAACATTTTTAGTAAATTACTAACAATAAAGAGTAAAACGTTAGCCCTCTTTGGGCCTCCATCATGCCACACGTGCCAATCGCCCTGGCCAAACCAGTTACACGCTCAAGATGACGCCATGAGCTCATAGGTGACGTCCTGCTACCAGGGCAAACATTTTCACTGGAAGTGGGTCAAACCCCCCAAGCTGGGCTCAGCCAAAGCGCCTCCGATGAATGTCCTTCTCCTAAGTAAAACCCTAATCAACCATCGCCCCGCTCGGCCTCGATGGGGTCTTAGCATCCACCGGGTGGGCTCTTCAGCCCCATGGAGGTCCCGGATCATCATCTCCCCATGTGTACCGGGTCCAAATGGTACCTGTCCATTTCAAAATGGTCCTGTACATTACTGTGCTACGTCTTCCATGGGCTCATTAGTCCTGTGGATCATAGCAATGTCAATCACATTTCATCATTAATATTATTAAACATATGCATAAAAACCTCTAATACATCGGGTGGCTACAGCTCAAAGACATTACAAAACCTACAATACAAGATTGGAGAAAAAAAAGACAAGACGCCCCATTGGGCTAGGTATCCACAAGAAAAAGGGAAGTTTCCAGGAAGGCTTCATCCGCATACGGGTGAAGTGGAGAGCCAGTGGATGGCTACCGGGAAAGCGTTCTGCGGTGCTCTTTAGAAGGCGAAGGAAAATTGCCATGGATGCAATTTTTCCAAGCAACGTTTGCCTTTATTCTTTTCTTTTATTTTCTTCTTCTTTCTTTATCTAAGGGCTTAAATCAGAGGACACGCCTTTGGCGTTGGTGACCGTGAGTCACAGTTGTTACCGATAAGTAATTTTCAGAGATGAGAAGGCTACCTGATGAGACCCCCTTGGCCATTACAGTAAAATCAAAGGTCATTGCCCGTGGTAAATCCGGGATGGTGGCAATGCGTTACACCGTTAGGCACCCATGAACCTAATAGGCTGGATCATGATGAGACCCCTATCCCTCTTGACTAGGGTCTTGTTTGTTATTCTCCGGTCCTCTTGTTTCATCACCGAGGCTTTTTTCTTTCTCGGGGATCCCTAGACAAAGCATCTCGAGGTTTTATAGTTCAGGCTTTTATCTTTACCAGCCGCTTTTACCTCTGCCTTTGAATTCTTCTTCCCTAATGAAGATAAGAGTAATCCTACAAACAGGTCAACCTAATGCCCTGACAAGGGAAATGGGATAAATGTGAGCCGAGACAAGATGAAACGGTGGTGCTATGATGGAGCGGACAATGGATTCTCTGTAGAAATCTCCTCGCAAAACCAAGACCTATGGGCACAAGCCTGCTAGGGCACTTCAATAATCTTCCTAAGCATGGTCAAGTGGGCTAGTGTAAGATCCAAGCAATTGTTAGAGATACAAGGAATCAGATGCATATATTTAAAGGTTTTAATGATCAAAGCGACACATACCACTATTGTCGGTGACTCACTACCTCATGGAGCAAGAACCTCTTCTCCGACAAGACTACGTCGATGGTGATGGATGCTGCTGCTGCTAACAAGACAAAGCTGATGGAAGAAGAAAGGATAGGCCCTCTGTGGCAATGTTTCAGGTCAATCCTACTTCGGTACTCCATGTCTAGGACTACATTCGAGATTGATGATCTCCCGCTTATCCCTTGTGAAATCGGGAGCAATTGATCCGGCTCCAACTTGGGGACGGTGCGCTCACCAGAGAGTGTATGAGAATCCCAAACATCTCCTCGCATAACTTGGTAGACCGCTCAACTGGAGCAGGGGGCACGACAAAATAAGTGCATGCCACCCAACATACATATAGATATATATATATAAACCGAAGAAAAACAATTAATAATGCAAATGTGAAAGCAAACTATCATGAAATACAAATGGTATTATACACGAATACAAAATGCCTACTTATCTGCACTTACCGTCGGCCGGATGTTGGGTGAAGTCAAACAACCAGTGAAACCAACCCAACAACATTCCTTGATACCCGCCTTTGTGCTTCGTCATAAACCAAAGTAGTGATAAATCGAGCACAAAATGACATGGGTTAGAGCATATATCATATCATTGGAAATCAGTAAAGTCTAACTCATGGAGGCGGTGGGAGGATAACTCCGGCAAGTCAATCTCCTCGAGGTATTCAATCCACTCCAAGAAAGGGTCATGAAGAGTCCAAGGTTGAGAAAATTGACTCAAAGGGCCCACAAGTCAAGCTACCAGACATCCTCACGCTTTGAAGTCAAGGAAAGGATTGACAAAGATCTAGCAGACGATCGACAAAAACTATCAAGGGAAAGTTGAAAACTGAGATAACAACCCCAGTGCGATCCAACCAACCCTTGAGTTCGAATCACTTAAGAGAAAACTCAACAATAAAAATATACTTCCCAACTACACACCTTTAATGGAAAAGCAAGGTGTTGTCGCCCTAATGCAAACTTGCAAACGTGAGCTAAATAAAACTCACTTAGTGTGTCCTCGTAGACACAATTGTCTAAGTCCCCACATCACAATTCGGATGCATTCGCCTAGGCTTACTCCTAGGGAAGCCAAGGGGGCTGTCCCTAAGTTACTAAGTTAATTTTAATTACAAGTTCTGTGGAGTTATTTTAATTGATTATAGGCCAAAGGTGGGACTAGCCTATATGACAAGCAAAGCAATGCAAGTTTAATCCAAGTCTACACTATATGCAAAGTCAGCCCTTTCCCTAAGTCAACTACAAATAGTGCCTAAGGTTAGCAATGGGTCGCCTATGTTTATATAAGTGGTCTAAGCATAATAAGTATTATAACAACCAAAATCAAAACTACCCAATCCCCACAATAAGAATTACTTCATGTAAATTTACAATCAATATGAGAGATACAAAAATATACAATAAATACAAGAGATACAAGAGATATACAAATCACACCCTAGGGCTACATGCCCCAAGTGGCTTTTACCTAATTTGATCGGGCTTCACTGGCAACTACCCACCAAGCACTTAAGGATGGAACAAATGATGCCTCATGGATACTCTCAAAACATCGTTCATCCACACCACAATAATGATAACTGATTTACAAGATATCCAGTAAAGCATGAAACAGCCATATCATTACCACCATGAAAGCACGAACATATAGTTGCAAGATAAAAAGATATAACAATTTAGATGATCACAATGTGTAGCCTATCAATACATCTACTTCCCCTAAACATGTACAAGTGTGATCTATGCAATAGTGTTCCCATTAAACGCTTTTAGGATCCTAACCCCTCTAACTATGTGGTTCTAACTTTATTCCCGCAACAACCAAGTGCTCAAGATAATCGTGGCTTTTACCTCCAAAATTTAGCTTCCAAGGTCAGCCCGTCAATTCACCACAGCTAGAGGTAGTCGAGGGAGGATCTCCCCAAATAAATCATGGGATGGTCCCCGCCACGTCTCCCCAAAGACTGTCCTTCTCGCCCGCTTTAGATGGCAAAACAGTTGTTTAAAGACTCCTCAATGTTTCTAAGTATTATTATGATCCCCGGGTGGATCTTAGGTTGAAGGTTCGTTTCTTTAAAGCAGTAAGTTTAAGCACTTTATTTTATCTTTTTATCGAATGACCGTGAGTGAAAAGTGCTAAAAAGAGTGCTTGCAATATAGATAGTTACAATCACCATTCGCATAAAAGATAAAGCAAGGGATGCAAGCTTCTAACGTCTAAAACATCAAAGTACCATCACATGAAAGATATAACCATTAACCACAAACAAGCAAGCATGCAATGATAAATGGAAAATGTAGCTATAGGCTTAATTTAAGATGTTTAGATCATAAACATGTGAGATGGGTGATGCTTATGTGTGCTTGTAATGAGATAGCTAAATAGGAAAGATAAAGCATGAACATTAAAGTTTAAACCATCATCATTTCAACCATGAAGATCATAACACAAGCAAGCCATAATTATTAGCTTATTAAGCACAAAAGATATGAAGCATTAAACCATGATTATCACGCCTACAAGCATAAGATATATAAGTGAACAGAGTGGACAGCAAGCCCAACTAGGCTGTGAGCATCAACCAAAGGTGTGTGTGTCAGTGTAGCAAAGATACCATGAACATATAAATCGATTATCCCCACAATTTGCAATGTGTGCTATGCTGCTAATCCAAACTCAGTTATGAATACTTAGGTGTGTGTGAGACTGTGTCTATGAGAACATCAATGTGTTAAACAATTCAAGCGTTAAGGTCATAAACACATAAACCAAATTACCCACAGTTTGCAGCTTATTATGATATGAGTATTGAGTTCGAGCGTGAGCCTAAAGTGTGTGAGATTGTACTTATGTGAGTAGATGCATATTCAACAGCTAGAGTACTAGGAGCACAAACATCAATTTCTAAACCAGTACTGTATGCACTTTCAGATCTGAGTTATTTATCCTTTAGGTTCAGTTCAAAAGCATGAAAGGTATGTGGTTGGGTGTTCTAGAGAGCTTTTAGATGTTTAGAAATTTAGAACATCAAAACCACCAATATAATCTCATATCTTGTACCAATGTACTTGAGACAAGAGCATTCACACCATAAATGTATGCACTTAAACCTTACAGCAAAAAGACATT
>SNQJ01S0124069.1:0-17282 GCA_010110895.2 Picea sitchensis
TACAGGATGTCTATCCAATGGAGAGAGCATGAACGTTAATAAGTTTACAATTTTTTGGTTGAAGATGTGGATGCCACAAATTCTCTGCACCACTGTAAAATGTAAAAATGTTTCTTAACAAGTGGCATGCGGTCACAAAGGAGGTTGCTCAATCTCCTTATAGAATATTGGCACACAAACGCAGAGGCATTCATGCTAGATGGTTAGTCATTAACCATAACTCTGGATGACATTTACTTTGTCACTGGCCTATATCGGTGAGGATAAGTAGTTAATATTAAAGATCGTGGAGGAGGTGGCATGATTGTTGATCAATATACCACTACATATTGTAAAGATGGGACCGAGAAATTGGGGACTCAAATACCTATCATTAACATTGTGGACTTGAGTCTCAAAGTGATCCTCTACATGATAACATAGATCGTAGGATTAACATCATTACATCTAGCTTCATGGTCTCAGATGCAATGTGGTATTGAATGCTTAAGGCCCACAATGTTTGATTGGAGCACAAATATTCTCACCTACATGAAGACCCAACTTACAGATTGTAAATTGTGGAAAATAAAAAACTTTGGGTTTGGAAATGTTCTTTATGTTTTCTTCTTTGAGAGAGTATCGGGTATTAGCTTGAGATATTTTGTCAAAGAACACCAATAACCATGGCCATCCTTGATACGATGGACTCAATTAATCACATGCCTAGTAGAGGGAACAATGTTCAATCCATTTGATGATGACTTCTTCGATTGGTGGGCTTATCCATTGATGATTATCCATATATCACGATTGAATTTTCCCAGGATCTGGATATGATGTTTCCTCCTGGCACAACACTTGGAGATATAGGTAAATTTATCATTTGTATGATTTAATTTTTACAATTTTTAATTATATTTAACTTGTTAAAAAGAAAAAATAACTTGTTTTTTTGGTAATATCCATATTACTAAAACATGTCCCCTAGATGTCACGATAGAGCACCGGTGAGACCAGTTGACTTTTTGAAACATAGGAGTAAGGGATGAGGCAAAGAAAAGTATAGTGATGATGCAGTGAGGACAATGTGGAGTGTGGGAGGAACATGGAGCCCCTCACACGTGAGTCCCTATGGCCATAATAGATTATATACTAGTGGGGATGTAGCGACATGTTTTTGGTGTACCCCGAACATGGGTTCACCTTTTTTGGCATTTAGCAAACTTTGTATTCTATTATGATAGGGATCACAAACCTAAATCCTATACTTTTAATGTGCCAAAGAACCATTTTGTACTTATAAACATTTGGGGTTAGTATCCCAGCTTTTTTATTATGGACCTATCTATCTACACACACACACACACAATTTTGTGTGTTATTCTACTTTATTTGAAAATAATGAATATTTACATGTGTCAATGTCATGTGTTTTTTTTTAATGATGAAACAAATGTCAATCTAGAACGTAATTAGCATATGCATCAATTACTAGATTAGACATCCTAGGAACATGCATATATGTAATAAAACAAAAAGATCGTTCCACGAGATGTACTCTGAGGAAGCAATGTAACAAAACTGGATAGTGGATACAGTATAATCCATTCAACTATGACATAACCAACTGAGAGTGTAAATAGACCTGTAGGGATCGAATGCCATATGAAAAAGTATCTCGCAAAAGTTCAATAACAGTATTGTACTTGTCTATATTATTCATAGTTGACTTGAGACAAACACCTCCAATGGATATTAGCTGGTTAGTGGGCAAATATATCACCCAAGCAACGAAAGCGAGGTTCTGTGTGTAGTGACTAGCATCGTTGGTGAATCCAAGATAAACTAATGACTCCCCTGGAATCTTCCACACATTAGAAGTACAACCATTAACAATGTAGACAAAGAAAATACACCTACATAAACTATATACAAAATTAAACAATAATTACAAGAGAACTAGTACTCGATCTTCTAGGCTCAAGCATAGTATTTTTTGAGGTAGAGCCCATTTCTAGGCTCTGGAAACATATTACCCTCATAATCAACTATTTCATAAGCCCCTTTCACCAATACTCATTTTACGATATATGGACCATGCCACAGGGGTTGAATTTTCTCGCTCCTAAGTCATCCTTATCCTGGTCATAGACCAAAAGAAAGTCACCTTTGGAGAACACCCTAGAACGAATAGAATTGTCGTATTTGGGACATTTTTCATGAAGATGTTCCAATTAAACTAGACACTCTTCAATCTTATTCGTGTTAGGGAGTAGCTCAACAATAATTTTTAGTGAAGGGATTTCACATTCAATCGAAAAAACTTCTTCTATTCCATGAACAAGTTGAAAAGGTGAGAATGCTATTGTAGTTTTGAAAGAGTTCCGGTAGGCCCATAATGTCGAATATAACATTAAATTCCAATTTTATCTAGTCGATTTGACAATTATCCTTAAAATGGTTTTCAAGGATTTGTTAATGGATTTGACCCGACCATTAGCCTGAGGATAGTAAGGAGATGAATCCACCTTCCCGAAACCCATTTTTAATGCTAATTCAAACATCACACGGTTCTGGAAGTGACTTCCATGGCCAATGATAATTTATTTTGGAACCCCAAACCTTGTTAGAAAAATAGAACCACGGAGTAATAAAATAAAACAAATGTGGAAACAAAACACAAAACATACACAATACAAGAGAGACACAGATTTACGTGGTTCACCCAGTGTGGGCTACGTCCACCAGAGAAATTTCCAGGTCCTTTCTTTATTATTATCCAACAAAATGAAGGGATACAAACTACAGCAAAACCCGCTGTAACTTCCTCTTCTTTCTCTCCGAAACCCATTTTTAATGCTAATTCAAACATCACACGGTTCTGGAAGTGACTTCCGTGGCTAATGATAATCTATTTTGGAGCCCCAATGTAAATTCTAACATTGTACAAAATCTACTGCAAATCGATATTTAGAAAATAACAAAAGATAATGGCAATACAAATATAGAGATTTTTCCTTGAAAACCCAAACTGAGAAAACTAACATATATTATATTCATACATTGTGTTACATTGTTTACACATAAAGATACATATAGGAGCCAACAAGTATCCAAAACCCTAACCCAATGACTCAGATTAGTCCAAAAACCCTAATTCTTTAACCGAAAATAGAAAACCACAACAAAAACCATGTGCTGAAAAAAAAAACCACCTAAATATCATGTGGTCCCAAATATGTCGTCCGAAAAAAATTGGGTGTCGCCTCAACTCGGGGCTCCGCCTCACGTCTCCCCCGGTCGCTAGACGCCAAAACACTACCGCCATGCAAAGAATATAACACATGTTCAACATTCTCCCACTTGTTGTTTTGCACACGTGGGTTGCTGTGGTTACATAGTCATCAACCAGGCGTTTAATGCCTATGCGGATCCTTCTAAGCCAAGAGGAACTTCGCTTCATAGATTTTGTTAATGAATCTGCAACATTCTTCAAAGTGTCCACCTTCATCAGTGATACTTTCTTTTCTTCAATCATGTCTCTACAAAGTGATATTGAACAATGTGCTTTGGTCTTTGAATGATAAGCAGCGTTCTTTGCCAAGAAAATTGCACTCGACTGTCACAACCTATCTCATGCTCTTCTTGTACTAATCCAATACCTCGAACACAATATTTTTTAACCATACTACTTCCTTTACTTGCATGAGTGGCTGCTATGTATTCAGATCAGAAGCTGAAAGTGCCACTACAAACTCTATCTTTTGCTCATCCAACTTATTGCTCCTCCAAACAAAGTTAAACACATAATTCGCCAGGATTCTCCTATGATCCAAATCTCCAGCCATGTCTGCATCCACAAAGCCATGTATATTGACCACTTTGTCCAAACTCGGCCTTCCTTCGTGAAAGACAATCCATAGCTAGTAGTTCCACACGAATACCTGAAAACCCTTTTACCGTTGTCCAATGCTCCTTCCCCCGGTTTTGACATATACCTTATCAAAACTCCCACCGTGCATGTGCAATGTCCGTCTAGTATAGACCATTGCATACATCAAACTACCAACTTCACTCACATATGGAATATGAGACATGTCCTCCTTCTTCACGCAGTCTTGGGACACTCCATCCAGATGACTTACACCAACGGAATAGGAACTTGACCGTTTACATTCCTCGCGATATTAAACCTATGCAATATTGTGTTGACATATTTTTTTTGATTTAACCAAAGTTTCCTATTCTTTTGATCTATTTTAATTTCCATGCTCCAAAATGAAATTTGAAGCACCAAGATCCTTCATGTCAATTTAGAGGACAACCGAGTTCTCACATCCTGGATAATCTCCTTGTTGTTTCCTATCCGCCACATGTCATCCACATACAAGACCAAATAAATCAAATGATCACCAATTAATTTAGAATACACATAGTGATCCTATTTGCTTCTTGTATTGCCGTCCCAACATATAAGTATCAAATTTTTGATACCATCCTCGGTGATTGTTTAACCATACACGACTTTTTCAGCTTGCATACCAAATTCTTCTTTCCTTTTACACATAACATAAGCTTTTGGTTGCTTCATAAAGATTTCTCCTTCCAGATCCCCATGCAAGAATGTTGTCTTCACATCCATCTCGCTCTATTTCAAAATCAAATGCAAAGAAGAACAGATAACATAAATCTTATAGAGGGTAGCTTGGCAACAGGAGAAAAAAATTCACAAAAATCAATTCCCTCAACCTCGGTAATAACCTTTTGCTACTAATCTATCTTTGTATTTCTCCACTTTTCCTTCAGATTCATCTTCTTTTTAAATACCCATTTGTTGCCACGGGGATTTTCTTCCATTTTGAAACTCCACTAGATCCCAAGCAAGTTTCATTCTTATTCAAAGATGCCATTTCTTTTTCCATGACCCTTTTCCAGAGATTTCCATCCTTTGAATTTATTGCTTCCCTAACAGTTCTAGAATCATCATCGGTAATAAACAAAGAAAAATTTGAACGAAAATCGATGGACTATACCTTTTAGGTAGCCTTCTTCTCGAACCGATCTCCTCAATAACCGAGAGCATGAGGATGTTCTTCTCGATTCATGTTCTTCAGAGTCCGCTTCATCATCCTTTAAATCAAACTCTATCTTCTCCGGTTCTTCTCATTTGGTAGGACTTCCTAGCTAACAACATCCTTCATTTCTAAATACCACATCTCAGCCTATACACTACCTTCTTAGTTTCAGTTCCAAATCTTATAACCTTTTGAGACCATCTTTGTATCCAATAAAGATACATTTTTCAAAATTTTCTTATCCAAATTACTCCTATTTTCCTTGGGAACATGAACATATGCATCAGAGCCAACATCTTAAGATGTGGGAGAAGGTTCCTTACCCGCCCATACCTCTTGTGGAGTCTTGTCACCAATGCCGATGAGGGTGATCACATCCGTACAACATGCAAGCACTCCACTCACCGCCTCTGCACTTCTGCCCTATCCCCGGCACTACCGAGCATGCACCTTCTTTTTCAATCAATGTCCTGCTCATCCTTTCCTCAACTCCATTCATTGAGGTGTATATGGAGTAGTCTTCATTCTGCTATACCGCATTTACATAATTATTCAAATTATCTCCTGCAGAACTCTCCACCGCTATTTGTCCTCAACACCTTTAATTTATTCTCTGTTGATTTTCAACAAGAGCCTAAACTCTTTAAACCTATCAAATATTTCATTCCTGAGAAAATATATTCAAGTTTTCCTCAGAAGTCATCTAGCAACAGACATAGTACATAGATTTTTCCTAATGATGGGACCGACAGTGCAAAAAACATCACTGAACTAGTCAGAATTCCTTCTCGCCTCTCGCTAACAGAGGGGAATTCCACCGATTATGCTTCCTATATAGACAATGTTCATAGAAATCAAAATCCGTAGAGCAATTAGACATACCTTCAACCATACTTACCATGTAGTAGTTGAAGACCTTCTCTTCGATATTCCTAGTCTTTGATGCCAATAAATATGTAAATCTTTTCTATAGAGACTGTAGGAGTTCTTTTCTTTTCTCTTCAACTTCAATATCAGAACAATGGAGCTATTACACCAATCACTAATAGTGCTTCTAGTATCTTATACAGTTCCAAACCGAACTCCCCTCAAAAACACCATTTATCCTCGAACCATCCCCGCAGTTCCCTTTTTCAAAAATTTTGTTTTTACCCAAAGATTTTCCATTTTGTTTACAAAAATCAAATTGCCATACCTGGATGTGTAGAACACTAGGCAATGTTCTTATCCTTCCATCTATGAGTCTCAACTTGACCTTCCTCTTCCTATGATTCTCAAGTTGTCGAATCATACCAAGAAAACATTACCTCCATCATATACTTTTCATATTCACAGTAACCACTCTGTGGGATCTATATGAAAGGATGCACTCCGGAAATAATCAACCATGCTCTCATACATGCATGTGTGCTTGAAGAGGCCAATTACACATCCTTCCTTCTTCCTTGGAGGTCTTTTTCTTCAGAGAAGAAGATTCTTCATATCCCTTTGTTTTCTCAACCTTTGATCTACATTGCTTATTGTGAAAGTCTTTTCCACACCTCCAACATACTCTTCCAAACATTCCAGGAGATTTAGGTCTACCCTTTGACTTAGATCTCTCACTTGAGAAATTAGATTTATTTCTTTCCGAGAACGTCCTCTTGCAAATACTCTACCTTTTGCTATGTCCTTCCATATTCTTTCATCTCATCTCCTCCTGGACAACAAGGATTTGCATTCACTTCTTCAAACTTCAAAGAAGTTGTATTACTACCTATGTATTACAAACTGCATCATCCCCACGAAGTCCGTAAAGAACACACAACAACCAATACATTTATCTTCATTTTGAAATTTTATCAACAGATACTAACTGACCCACCACAGTATTGAAGGTTCAAATGTTCTACCACTCAGCCTCCATCTCTCATCCTCAAGTTATACGCTTCTTTCTCAAGAATAGTTTATTTACTAGGGCTTTAGACTGATACAACTTCCCCAACTCTTTTCCATAAATTTTGGTCAGAAGCTTCTCCTGACACATTCAAGAATAATCGAGACATTAATCAATTGTGCTCTTTGCCTTCCCATCCGTCTTTTTCCAAATATCTCTGTGCCTCAGGTGCGCACTGGATCTACCGCGATCCACCGATATCTCGGGTCTAACGTAACATCTTCCATCTTGAGCTCTACCACCAAGTTATTTTCCCACAAACTTTCATTCTCCATCTTCTAATTGTTTGCCATTTCTTTTCACTTGAAAATACCACAGATTTCCAACTGTAACAAGGCTTATCAAGGGCCCCGACAAACCTTTGACTTTAATAAAGGCGCCCCTTTGAAGCTACAAAGCTATGATAACCAAATGTAAATTCTAACCTTGTACACATCAGAGTTTATATTTAGAAAAGAACGTGAAAAAGATACAATGGCAAATACAAACATTACACTGCAGATTTTTCACCGAAACCCAAACCGAAAACCAACATATATTATATTCCAACATTGTGTTGTTGTTTACAATACAATATGTATAAGGGAGCCAAGCATCCAAAACCTTAACCCAATGACCGGATTAGTCCAAAACCCTAATTCCTAACCGAAATAGAAAACCATCGGCAAAAACGCCACCTATAAATATCACGGTCCCTGAAATATGTCGTTCGGTACAAAAAATTGAGTGCTGCCTCAGCCTCGCTAAGTGGGGGCTTCACTTCGGCATATACCGCGCAGACGCCAAACACTACTACTCATGCAAAGAATATAACACATACCCAAAACCTATAACTTGATTGAAAATGAAAAGTGTTCTGATTTCCCCATCGTTAGTGAATGTCAGCATGGATTTTTCCCACTTTGTAAAGTAGTCAACTACCACTATGATGTATCGATGCCCCCTAGAAAAACTAGGTGGCATGTCATGAAGTCTACCCCCTACTTCGTTTTGGAGCCGATGATAATAATGGGAAACATGGGAGCTAGGTGAGCGTGCATATTTTTAGTAAAGATTTGACAGGGATGAAACTTATTGACCACTTCGATGTAATATTTAAAGAATGTAGGCCATAACAATCGACACGTAGAATTTTTCGGGTTGTTTCCAACCCTCGATAAAGTGATTCCCCACATGCTCTTCTATGGCAGTTATTCAAAACTAACTCTTCTTCCTTATGATTTAGGAAACGACAAATAATTGAATCCACCCCTCAATGATACAAATTGTCAAGGATAATGTAATTCTTAGTTAGGCGACAGACCCGTTGTCGCTCATCTCACAAGAAATGTGGAGGGAACTTCAGAGTTTGGAGATATATGATATCCCCATACCAAGGATCGTGATGAAGAGATGAGGAATAGATGGTCATATGGAATGACCTAATAACTTCATTTTCCCTATTCTCCACCGAGAACTTTATTACAATTTCGAAAATACCAATGACTTCTGACTGGCAGAAGGAAAATCCAAATCGAACTCTTGGAAGTAAACAAAGATACACTTATTTTACTTTCCGCCAATGATTTTCCAAGTCAAAACATACTTAAAAGGATAAATTTCAGAAATGATAGTCGTCTTGTGTAATAGAATATAGTGCCATAGACACTAAACAATGTGAAATGTTTCTAAGGCCATTTTTGTCAACATGAGAGTAATTTAGTTCAGGGCCTAACAGCGCTACTCGCTAATAGCATGACATCCCTATGGAGCTCATCATCTTCCTAGACTAAGACCATGCCAATCGAAGATTCAGTTGCTATGAGATATAGAAGGAAATATCTATTATGATCTGGGGGTTAATCAAGGGAGTGGACACTAGAGCCTTCTTCAATGAATCGAACAAACATTGTTCCAAGAGAGTGGACACTAGAGCCTTCTTCAATGCGCTCTAACAAACGTTGTTTCGACTCATCCCAATGAAAAGGAGCCCCTTTATTTAAAATGAACATAATTGGTTTTTGATATTAGCATAGTTTTATACAAAACGTCAAAGAAAATTTCCCTTTCCTCAGAAAACTATGGTAGTTGATGTATTGTGTGTGGGGGAGGAAATTGTTTTATTGCCTCAACCTTTAAATGGTCAACCATGATCCCTTTAGTTGAAACTATGAATCCTAAGAGACATCCTAATGTTGGATAAAATATTCACTTGTGTGGATTCAATCTAGTTTGATAAGGGTGACATCTTTCGAATACAAGGAGGAGGTGTAAAAGGTGTTGCACCCTCTTACACAAATGGGTAGTGAGATCATCCAAATAAGCCTCCACAATGTTCTTAATCTTGTGAAAGGAAAACATCATGGCCCGCTAAAAAACGGCTCTAGTGTTTTACAAGGAATCTTTCTTGTACTAAAGGTTCTTGAAGGAAAAATGAACAAGTCACTTGTGTTGGTCCTTCGGGAAAATTTGTATCCGTTATAACTAGAAAAACTATCCATAAAAGAGAAAATCTTACTTCACATGCACTTGTCAAGTATCTAATAGATGAATGACATAGGGAAGTTTTCCTTAGGACAAGATTTATTCAAATCATGGAAATCATGACATGAATCATACCTTGTTTCTTGTCGACCAAAACAGGGTTAGACACCGATTCTGTCGAAGGTACTCAGTAGATAAAGCTAGATTTGAGTAGCTTCTCCACATCAACTTTGATTGATGTCATTTTCCTTGGGTTAACCAGTTGGAACTTATTCTGAATAAGATTGACATTTTTGTATGTTCAAATCTCATGCTAAAAAATCCTAGGATATATGTCAAGAATTTCCTCATACAACTAGGAAAAAACATCAAGGAAATCTTTTGACAAGCATCGGGATATTGATCTAATTTCATCTTTGAGATCAATTTGTTCGACAAATACATTTTCAACAACATCAGACGCTTTATAAATGTTGATTGGGACAATTTTCAATATATTCACCATATTCCTTCCAACATGATGTCGCTTTGGTTAAAGGGTTCACTGTCCAATTATCATTTTCATTCACAATTGACTTAAATTATTCTTTTTCCACACGACTGATATTGGGGAGAAAATACAACCGCTGATGCATATCCTCCCATGTCCTTTATGACCCAATCATTACCTCGATAATAGCTTCGTTTGAAAACATAAAAATATTAAGAAAATCTTGAGAAGTTGAATAATTATGAGCCCAGATGGGCTTTGGGTACTGATCATCCTCCTCTTTTCATCCAGGAGTTTGATCAAGGTCTCTAGTAGTGCACTGAATAACTTGATAGGTGATCCCAACCGCAGCAGTGGCATGGCCATCCCAACATGTGTGTGACCATCAATCCATCTTGATGACAAGTGGTACCATGGATATTGCGCATATTAATTTTTAAATGATGTGACTCTCATCACCGTATTTGGAGGAATTGAATTTTGGAAGCTAACTAGGGTGGCATGAATATAAGATACCACCATATGACATTAAAAGTTCCTTCTATAGAAGTAAAAAATATTTCCATCGTACTCTCATTATCAACGTAAGAGTTTTAAACGAAACCATGGATCCCAGATTTACTATAGAGATAGCAAGAACTATCCGACGAATAGTCACAATCCTTCCCTCGTGGGGAAAGCATGAAATTTTAAATATCGATGAGATGACAGTTGTCATCGTGTAAGTACATCTCCTTCCCAATAACATATTATAGTCGAGTGATGTGTTGAATACTTCTACTTCTACAGAATCTAACTTGCCTCCTAAATGGATCAAAAAAGAAGAAATAAGACCATGTGGCCTAAGATATTGCTCGTCAAACGCGATTAACAAAGTAGGAGAAGGTGCGAGCTCTAGATAGTCGATATCTTTCTAGCAAGACAAAGACATGACATATGTGGAATCTCCCTCATCAATAATGGTCCTCCTGATCACATGTTTTGTGTAAACAACATTGATATGGAAGGCTAAATGATAAGGAAGGAGAGGCTTCACATTAGTATCATCAAACTTAATAGTGAGTTGGTTGGAAGAATCCACCGCTCCAATCACGGATAATAATGTGGTGCGTTGCACGGGGAAAATTTATAAAATTTTGTGCTTATTCCATTTTTAGGCATTGGTGAGTAAGGTGATCATCCCCACAAATTTTGCATGGGAACTTCACCTTTCACTTTTCATCCTTTTCCCCATCATCATTCTTATTAGGATTTTTTTCCTTGCCCCCACTACCCTTCTATCCCTTTCCTTTATTTTTATCTCCATCCTACTAAGGACCCTTTTGGGTTTTTGATTGCATAGTGTGTACAATCGAGGACTAGGTGGTGGGGGTGCTTGAGCTAGAGGTCAAACCAACCACAATTTGTTTAATTGGCAATTGTTGCATATGGTTAGAGACCATATCTACGACTTTTCTTTTATAGGAATCGACAATTCCATTGACATGTGGTCTCGACTTCAGTTTTGATAAGTCGAGGGTTAACCATGGTGTGTTAGGCATGATCTCATAGAGAATTCATGATTAAGAGTAAATCAACTCCAATTGTTTTGCTCTTAAAATTTCTTGTTCTTTAGTAAATAAACTTGAATTTTATCCATCCTTAGATATATAAGGAAGAAGTGACTTAAGGAACCATTCTAAGAGATACTCTAGTAGAACAATGGCTTTAATAAAACTCTTATGGCTCCTCCATTCCTGAATGGATAATAAATTTGCATAGCCTTATCTTGTTCAAAGTTGGCCAAACGCTCTATACCAACATCGTACCAGACATGGAGTTGGAAGTGGTTGAGAAAAAACATGGAAAGATCACCAAACGTCGGATACTTGGAGCTCTCAATTTATATATACCATTTCACGGCATGGTCGATGAGGGTGTATTGGAACAAATGTAACCATATCGAGTCATCCTTAAGAGAATTAGACGAGCACCATAAGTGAAACATTGTCACATGTTCCTATGGATCTTCCCCACTCTTTCCTTCAAATTTTGGTATATCCAAAGGTAGTTTGGTGGGGACCGCAGGTCAACTTAGGTCATGATGAATTGGGTCATTCATCAACTTAGACAAATATGGAAAATGAAGAGTTTCCAGAAAAGGTATCCCGGGATGCATCATCGACTGATTAGTGGAGTGAAAAAAAGGTCATGGATTGTAATTAGCACTAGGTTTCTAGGAAGATTTTGTCGATGGACCAAAGATTTGTGTAAAACCTTGTTGGCTCTGGTAAAACAAAGGATAACCTCCACCCATCTTAAACCCAGATGGAAATATAGGGTTTCCCCCCGCATGCCCTCCTTGAGAATGAACTAATCCTTGCATGGGGTTATACTGACCGAGAAAGGGTTTTCCCCTTGACAACATGCCTTGCAAAGGGAAATACCCTTGCATAGGATTCCATTGGGTTTGGAAGGGGTTTCTCCCTGTCGAAAATGTAGAAGTGGTGAAGGGATTACTCTGGAATCCATCATATAACATGAACGGAGTGGAAGTGGATGGCATGCTAGCATCACCTATAGAAACGCCCCAGCCCTTGAAGGGATTAGGACCGGAAGACGAGAAATACCCACTCCCAATGAGTGGGAATGATGGATAAATATGACCTCCACCCGAAGATATTTCTTGGTAAGGAAATGAATAACTCCCGACACCAACATTAGAAGCTTGGTACATTGACTGGGAATGAGTCAATGCATTAATCATGCCCATCAATGACATATTGAATGAGAAAGTGTTCTTTGTTGATGAAAATGACATGGCTACACTCATAGAAAGAGTGGAACCAACGACCACTATAGTAATTCTACGAATAAGAGAAACTATGGTGGAATAATCCACACTAGACGTTGTGTTAGACGTACCATGAGGAAATATCCCACTGATGACTATTGTCGAAGTGGGAGTTGTAGGGACTCTTGACCCAGACACTTGTGGAGTTTCATCCATAGTGGCCCAACAAAGAGGGATACTATCAGTAAAGTCTGATCTACAAGGTAGAACTTGTACCACAGGTGATGAAAATTTTCTGTTGGCGGAGGGTTGAATGCGAGAGCGCATTCTTCAGCTCTAAGATATTCAACAATTAAAACCTCGGGTTCTAAAGCGTTTAATTCTGAGGGTTCAATAGCTGAGATCTCAACTAGACCAATCGATAACAAATCACCTAGTTGATCAAGGTGGTGCCTTAGCAGAGGCGGGGGAGAATTATTTCTAACTTCTTCTTCTGGGGGATGACCTTGAATTCTCCTCAATCTACATGGAATTTGATCAAACACTTTGATTTTTCACCTCTAGGTGACCATCCAAATTCCTTGTTAAATCAATCTATGATCACCAAGAACACCACTAAAAAAAATCCATAGAGGTGATGCAATTAAATCCCATGGGCCAAAAAAAGAAGGAATGAGAAACAATTATCCTAACCTCCACTAACCATCCTTATCCAATGCAAGTACCTATGATTCGCAGGTCACCCTCAAGCAATACTGAAAAGTGTGATATGAAATCTGCCTCAGGTACCACGACAAACCCCCATAGTCACCTATGATATCCCTAGGAAGAGAAACTATTCTTATCAACTCATATTTAACATCTGGGGGGACATTCGATAGTCGAGATCGAACATATGGGTAGGGTAACAAATCTCGAATCTTTTCCAGAGGACCGTCTACAAAAGGGACAGTGTCACTTCAGAAAATTTCAATCTAGGTCAGAGGCTCTAGAGGACTGATACTAAGAGGGCCAATATCACTTCAGGAAGCTTTAACTAGGTTCAAAATTTGCAGATGAATGACACCAAATGAGTTAGTATCACTACAGGAAAATCCCCCACTATACAATCTCTCCACTATGCTCGATTAAGCTTTGGAGGGGAATCTCCTTGGTTCTCCCTTATGAAACCTCAAGCTTAGCTCCTATGTGAGAGGAGTTTCCTATCCACACCTATACAAGAGTCATATTTTACACTCCTATCTTAGGTTCCTAAGTTTGTTTTGTGGCCTTGGATAAATTTACTCTCCAACCTGAACTAAGGTCCTAGCCTACACTTGTTTGTTTATTCTATTGGAATGAAACATGTTTAATAAATTTTATTTAGCATTCATTTTATCATTTGTTACTTACTTATAAGGGTTATGGATGAAACTTAGATGATTTTTTGATAGCCCAAAGAAAAACACATTAATAACACAAAGAAAACATGTGTTTTCTTCACTAAAAATTAAAGTGCTAACAATGCTTTAGATAAAAAAAAACTCTTTTCTTTTATACTTTTGAAAATGAAAGAAATATATTTTCTTGTATACAATATTTTGAATCACTTTGCAGTGAAACCTAAAATACTTATTTGAAGGAAATGCAAAACAAAATGCAAAAACGTTGCAAACAACGTTTCTTTTCTTTTATGGAAGGTTATTATAACTGAAATCAACAACTATCAAATAAAAATAAAATTCATAAATACACGAGTGTTAGAAAGAAAGACTCATTTCTTGAAAAGTTCCAAAGCAAGGGATCAAGAGAAAGGATAACTAACAATCAAGTTGTTTTTGTATTTTTTCTTACTAAAAAAAATTAAATTCAAATGAGATGCAAATTTTCTTTTTCTTTTATGAACATAGGAAAGAAGTTAAAGAGAAAGAAAGCAAACAATCATTTATCACTGAAACACAACAATCAAACCAAAAAATAGGCCCATCTACACACGACTGACCTTTCGATCAACCTAAATAACCATACAACCAAAAGACTAACCTAACTTGAAGGAAGATCTTTTATATGATTTTAGAGTTTTTAGAGACTTAATAAAGTAATAAAAGGAAAAATTAAACCTAGCAGGTTCAAATTGCACTGAAAAACCAACCAGAACCTCCCTTAACTGAGAGGAAGACTAAAAACTTCCAATTCTTACATAGATCTGTGATTGTGTACACTAGGAATCACGGAAATATGTGGTTCATACAAAGACAAATCACATATATATGTGACTCATCAAGGGACAAAGCGCGTATGCACAAGTAAAATTTGAAAAATAAAAAATCCAATCCATAAGGAGGCTTCCATAAACTTTTGACAAAGTTTCTAGATGGAAAATGATTTGAAAAGAAAGCCTAGAAAATAGGAACAATTACATAAATTAAAGAAAACATAAGACATCCTAATACCAATCCAAACTAGGATAAGAGATCCCTAGTATGGTCACCAATTCTGTTACAGGATTTTTTCTCTATGACCTTGGGTCATGTCACAACAGATCAAGACCATATATAAAAGATAGAACCTACCCTCGCACAAAACAATGCTATTAGGAAATAACTACTTTAAGGATATAAGGGTAGGCCTCACACCTTATATCCTGCGTCCGATGTCGATCCTCTCTCTCCACTTTTGATGTTTCTCCAGATCTCCACTGGTACCAACCTGCAAAAGAAAACCAAGTCATTGCTACAACAAGGTAGTTATAAATTTTAATCATACATATAATGTGCAAATATTCAAGTATATGAAGAAAAACTAACATATATCAACAAATCAAAATAAATTTACACATGTATGGAGGGACAAATAACTCTTTTATTGAAAACAATAGAAGTGGGTAGTTACAACCTAACTCGAATCGTTGGAACTGTGATGCAGGAGCATCTACACTTCATCAAGCGAGCCAGCACGTGGAAAGAGAAGAACAACTGGACAGCGCCAGCACATACATTTTTGAATTACTTTGAAAAGATTGTTGCGCCGTCATTTGAATGAAAGCATTCATATGAAGCGCCTTTGTATTGTATTGTAGATAAGAAGGCATTTAATAGTTTTAATGTTGTTAGATAGGAATTAACTGCAGATTAGACAGTTTTGCTTTCGAGAGGGAAAATAGAATATAGGCACCCTCCCTTGTAACATTGTATTATTATTATTCAGCATTAGCATTGAGAGAAGAGGAGCAGAGCAGAGAGCTTGGGAAGAAACCCCATGTACAGATATTGAATTAATAGGAAAAGATTTTGATTCAATTTCATGGATGTGTTTGGTCTCTGTGTGTTGTTGATATTATGCTGTTGCATACTTGCTTCTTTTTATGCTTATCTTCTATATGTTTCATATGTGATTGCATATCAGGTTCGAAACCTGAGAGAATGAGAGAATAAGTTACAATTGTTTCACTGTTTGAACCAGGAGATTCCTGCATAGAGTGCAGTCGAATTCCTCCGCATAGAGTGCGTTGAGGAGGTTCAATAGTGAAGCTCTTATTCTCGTCGACCAGAATCGTGCTGAGTTACTCGAACCGTGCAGGTGAAGTGCAGGTTGAGTCGAAGTCTCATAGGAAAGCTTGAGAAGAGAAGAACGGGAGGGCCGTGGTTAAATTCCATGGATATGTTTATTTTTTGTGTGTTGTTGGCTTTATGCCTTTGCGTTTTTTCTTCCTGTTACTTCTTTCATATGCTTCTTATGTGATCATATGGAAGAATTGAGTTCAGAGTGGTTCCGAGTGAAAAGTTGGTGAAAGCTCAGGAGGGAGAGTTCCTAGCTAGTATTGTGGAACAGATCCAGGTGAAGCCCGAATGGGAGAAGTTTCGGAGCGAAGGACTCTTCAAGAGGAAGAGAATCGATGACTTGAATTCATGGGAAAGAGTTAACCTGCAAGCGCAAGTAGAACCCGGTTGCTATCGCACATCGACATATCGGGGTTGGCGGGTGCAAGAGTTGCATGCACGACGATATCGTGGGTAGCGATTTCCAGTTTCCGTGGAAGCGCCGACTTCCGAAGGAACACGTCGCATGTAATCTCGGGATGTCGGGTCTCGGGAGTTGAAGGGCAAGCAATTGGTCTCATAAGTCGCGAACTCGCGAGGGGGCGAGATAGCGATACTCGGTATCGACGACTCGGGACCTCGGGAGTCGAAGTGAAGTTATTTTGGACTCGCGGGAAGCGAAGTTGTGAGATCGCGATATCGTGAGTCTCAGCATCTCGGCACATCGGGTATCGGGAGTTGGAATCCCGAGTGATTGGAAGCACGAAAGGCGAAGTTCCGATCTCCCCAAGGAGAGAAAAGGAGGATAGAGAGAGGTAGCCTGTGGGCGACGAGGAATCCCGAGAGGAGTTGGAAGAACATTGTTGTTCTTCGAACTAGGTTAGTGAAGATCCTGTGGAGAGCGACTGCTCGCCGAGGGGCAGGTTGCGTCAAAGTGGTATCAGAGCCTGAAGATCTTGTCTGTATATTTCAGGCAAGAGGAGTGAAGGAGGAAAGGAAAGCACTCTAATACTCACGACTTGCGTCAAGTGGTATCAGAGCCCGG
>SNQJ01S0124071.1:9413-26647 GCA_010110895.2 Picea sitchensis
TAAAATAAACATACAATGCTAAAACATGAGAAATGTCCTCCTAAAAGGCCACATGTGTGGGTGTAAGAAGCTCGAAGAAGGTGACATCATCCTCTAATGGGGTACATAAAGCTCCAAATGTCATGTCCATCCCCAAAAGGTGCAAAGTATCTCAAAAGTCATGACTCCTCATCAAGAAGGTCACATCTCCTCATCAAAAGATGCCAACTCACCATCACAAGTGTTAGGTGAGCTCAAGCATGTCTCTAATCATCATCAAGCATGACATCATCCTCAAATTTGCAACATCCAAGGTGGAAATGGTGACATCACAAGGGAGAAGGGCTCCACAACCTCTCTGAAGAGGTGTACCATCCTCGTCAAAGGCACTTGCATCCCCTTTGAGTGACACGCTAGGATATATATGTTCAACGTCCTAGCTCATCAATGCAACGTCCCAGGTCCAAGAGGTGCCAAAAAGTGTCAAAAGTCATGCCAAGTCATCATGTAACTCAATGCTCATCAGTAGGGCTCCAACAACCTCCATACAGTGTGCAACGTCGTCCATGAAATTGAAGGAAACATAAAAACGTCCTCCATAGGACCATCTCTACGGGTGCATCATCATCGAGCAAGGCTCAAAGAAGTCAATTGAGACCAACCATCATGGATACAAGAGTCATTAGAATCATAAAAATTATGTCACAAATTAATACAAAGCGACATAAGTAATTAACATTAGGTGTCTTCTTCAAACTTCACACTAGCTCAAGACTTTATGTAATTTCTCAAGTTTAGCTATGGGAGGACTATCACAAGACCCTATTAGGAGTGCCAGTACCCAAGTAGAGGAGTAGTTCTCGAGAAATCCTAAGAAATCCATCAAAGTGTAAGTATGAGTAAATGATATGACATGGGGTTTACTTCATGGTCATGGTGTCATTGACATGCAAGGCCACGTGTGAGGATCATCTCCATGAGCGCCTTTGTAGAGAGAGCGCTTGGTGAATTGAGTTACCCTTTCCTCGACACTATTTCTTTCCACCCCTATCTTTCCTTTTGATATTCATTATTTGTTTTGCAAGCCCCTTTTCAAGTTTATGCATTCATTACATTAGGATTCAATTAAGTCCTTTTCTTTTGATATGCATTCAGTGCATTAGGACTTGGGGTGATGGTCTCATAACGAAGGGGTAGAGATCAAGCTATCTAAGGATCTTGATTTATCATTCATATCCATTTATTTCTTTTGCATTTTTATTTTATAACATGCGCTTTCCATTATTTTTAACCAACTACATCAACCTCAAGCATTCAAGCCCCTTTTCTCATAGGAGAATGAAGTACGGACCTTTTTGGTATACATGTAACAACCACTTCCAAAAGATAGGGCGGCAAGAGGAATCTACATGGAAAGTGTTAAGTGTGGAAAGGAATGGTATGTTACCCCTATCAAGGCCTCCCAGTGATACCCATGTTCCCCAAGAGTGACAACACTTGACTAGAGCACATATGATGTCCACCAAGGTGAAACAAGGAAAAAAGCATAACTTCCAAGCATCATGATTCATTATCTGACTTCAACCAATGATCCTTACCTAAATTCCCAATTCTTTAAATGTAACACTTTGTATGAAACAATGACTAATGTACCTCATGTGTGTTGGACCACCATCATCGGGTGAGTTTGTTGATCAAGTGAATGAGCTGATCAATGATGAGGGAGAGGCATCTGAGGGGATGTTGTTTGTGGAGAATGTTGATCATCATCTCTGGGATCATTGTTTGCAATGTGGATCGTGAAGAATGATCTCCTCTAGTTACCCCTAGGTGAGAGGGGGTAACACTACCTATGCTATTTTCTTTATCGTTGGGAGCAATCTATGAAAATTTCATATAAGGGGAATTCTATTTAAATTATACATAAAGTTGATTAACATCTATGGCATGAAATTCCTCGTTTGTAAAACAACATTTATAGGTGTAAACAAAGTAAGTTTAGACATAAGGAAGGATTCTTATGATAAAGTGAATGAGAAATAAAAGTAGAAGGATTTTTTTATAAAGTGAATGAGAAAGGAAAGGAGAACTATTTGTTTCTTAAGTAACATCTATAGGTGTAAACAAAGTAAGTTTAGAATTCAAGAAGGATTCTTTTGATAAAGTAAATGAGGAATAGAAGTATAGGGATTCTTTTTTGATAAAATGAATGACAAATAGAAGTAGAAGGATTTTGTTGTAAGAGTTAAATGCTAAAGAATTTATTTTTGAAGTTCTTGCCAATTTTATTTATCATGGTAATTTTGTGGTCTTTAAGTACTCCATTAGAAAAGGAGGGTTTTTTTGTGAATTGATGTGTGGCTCACCCATCACATATATTTTGACTGAGATAATAAGTGTGCTTGGATTACTTAGTACCAATGTTGTGAGACTTGGACTTGGAAAAACCTCGAGAAGCTTAGGACTCCGCAAAACTCTCAACAACATGTCAAAATTTGTTTTAAGACTTGGAAAAACTCTACAAATAGAAAAAAAAACTCAAAATATAGGAACTTTCATGAAAGAAAAAAATGATGATATTTTCATCCATAAATTATATAAAACAATATTTTATCCATCAATTAACCTCATCAAATATGATATTTTAATTTTTTCCACTTCAAATTTGTCTAAAAAAACTGAAGCTTGATATATAAATCAAAATTTCAAATAACTTAGAATCCATCATGATCAAATAATACCAGGTTCAAGGTTCAACAACTCAACATTGTACTACAAGCATGACATAATCATAAACTCAAAATAGGAAATGTCTCCAATCTTGAGTCTCATCTATTGGCATTGAAGACACTTAGCATATACCCTCAAAGAGTTAGGGCTTTCAGCACTAGTCTCATGCAAAAGTTGAGATGTTGGTGTGTCAAATATCAGTGTGCCAGAGAGATCACTAGATTGTGTATCAAGAGAGACCAAATCATCAAGAGAGTCATCCTTCACAACCCAATCAGATTCTAGATCAATCTTGTTCTATGCAATTGAATCCATATCCTTTGGTTTAAATTGTTTTGTGAGAATGCATATGTTATAGTAAATGACAAAAATCTTGTTTTGTTGCTCAAGCTCCAACATGTTGTGCTTCTTGGTGTGGATGCACTCAAAAACTAATCATTTGTGCTCACAACTTGAAGCATTACAAGGATAACTCAAAACTCTAATGGAAAATTCTTGTATCTTTGGTGTGTCAGTGCCACATTCTATCCACCAATGTGTTGTTACAAAAGAAAAATATTATATTTTTTCTAGTGCTCAACTTGATAAGAAATCTATGAAATTATAATTTAACAATTTACAAATAAAATCTTACATGGCTTTTCTTGGTCCCTAAGTCATATTGTTCATCTAAATCCAAAGATTCCAACAAAATCCTTATATGCTTCCCATTGCATATCGATACTTTCTTGAATTTTTGG
This sequence comes from Picea sitchensis, assembly GCA_010110895.2. Taxonomy (NCBI): domain Eukaryota; kingdom Viridiplantae; phylum Streptophyta; class Pinopsida; order Pinales; family Pinaceae; genus Picea; species Picea sitchensis. The sequence goes on from SNQJ01S0124071.1 coordinate 12,863, forward strand.
ATCTAGGTACATCCCCTTAATGATTATCATCACATCTCTTATCACCTCAAGATCTCTTTGAATGTCAATATTATCATTATAGAATATGCAGGGATTGAGATATGCTCCCATTTCATGCAATGATGAAGGTAGGTACATGTTCCACATGGCATCAAAATTTTCCCATAAGAGATCATATTTAGATTATTTCCTCCCTTACAAAGTCTTGATGGCCTCCTTGACTATATCCATACCCTCATAAATGTATCCCATTGGCAGTTTATCTCCATCCATGATCCTTGTTAACGCAGGATTTGTACTTGTGCAAATCCCACCACAAGTAACCCAAACCTTGCGTAACTACAAAAGATCCTACCATGGTCACCTTAGTAAGAACTTCCCACATGTTAGTGATGAAATAGGTCCACCACAAGGGAGGCTACCCTGGTGACCTCAAGGGATCAAAGTAGCAAGTATAGTAGCCAAATCTACCACCCCCTCTCTTGATCACCGCGTAAAGGTCTAGGTCAAGGAAAGATAAGAGGTATAAGGTTGTTTGAGTACCTTCCCGGAACAAGAACACTTTATAGCATGTATATGATTATTTCCAAGTTCAAACAAGCAATAAATACCTTCCAAAGACACTAGACAAGAAAGTTGCTATGGCTGTTATAAATTTGCAGCAATGAACAATAGTACAACAGTCATAAATAAATTATAACAACAACAACAAATATTGATCAGAAATGCAACAATTGACAAGGAAAACTTAGCATACATCCACTAGATTAATATCCAATTGTTAGATGCACTTTCTAACTATGTTAAGCCACCAATAGATGAGTGTAGTCAGAAAATTTAAGAATTATCAGGTGGTTGTAGCAAACTTTTGCAACAGAGAGCTTAAGAGAGTTGAAAGAAAGTGTTTTTTGATCAATTTCACCACAAGAGAACTATGCAACCGGTGTCTTTAAGGGTTATGGAGTCCTGTAACAACAAATGCAACTAAATTTGGAGATTGATCTAGTTGCAACCAAGAGGTAGGACTCAATCTCTAAGGTGCTAGCACATTAGGGCCTTAGAGGTTGAATCTTGAGGAAAAGGATTTCTAGGGTGCAAGAACTTTTGGGCCCTAGAAACCTTTTCCCCATTCTTGTAGCTTCAACTAGGTTAAAATCAAGAAGTCTAGGGATAAAATCCTAAATTGCTAGCACTTCAGGGAAATGTTGTATATATCATCTCGGGGAAAGTATCGGCGAGGGTCTGGAATGTAACTTCTCGGTGACATCGGCGGAAAATATCAAAATATCTAGGAAAATGTCGCAAGAGAGGGGTCTAACTCGGAATATCTCAAAATATTTCGGATATATCAAACAAGGGTTTAACTCGGAATTTATCGAAATATTGGCGATATATCGGAGAGATATACAACACTGCTTCAGGGATTTAGGAATCTAACCCTAGCAAGGATTTCTTGACAAATTTTGGAAGAAATTAACCTTGTGAGAGGAGGAAGCACTTATGCTCCTCTCTTAGGGTTTCATCAAGTAAGACATCTAGCATGAAAAAGTAAAATTACCATGAAACATTAATAGAATGAAGATAAAATTGCAGAAATTCCACTTACTTCACCAAGATACCATGAGATAAAACCCTAATTGCAGAAATTCCATCCAAAAATCGGCAAGAGCATCCACAACTTGACCTTCCAAACATAGCACATAAGGTAGAAGAGCTAGATAGCCCAAGAGGGAGAAAATTTCAGACTTGTCTCTCACAAAGGTGGGATATGATGATCAAAAATAAAATGTGAGGGTGGCCTATTTATATGAGGCTACCCTAAACAAATTTTTCCACATAAATTTGTCAACTAAAAATTAGAAGAGGGTTGACCCCTTCATTTTCCTCTACAATATGCCAAAATGAAAAATACATAAAGTAAAACCCTAAAAAGGGTGACATCATGCCCTAGAAGGGTGACCTAGTTCTAAAAAAGATGACATCAAGCCTCAAGGTGTAAGATCGCCAAGTGGATTTGGTTGGAATGCTTTGATTTTTATGGTTTTTTGGTTGAGGGGTTTTGTCAAACAGTTCGCATCTGTGGCTTACTTGAGCTCATATTGGGGTTTTATGTTGAGTTTTATGGAATAAATAATTTGCAATGGTGAAACTAAACTTTAAAAACAATGAAGCTAATAGAAATAACAACAAGAATAGCCACAAACTCGGATCTGTATTTATTTATTAAAATAGCTAACCTCCTTACATTAGAAGAGCGGATATAGAAATATATAGAAGAATGGAAGATGTGGCTGATAGAACCTACAAAGTATAATAGAGATAAAAGAGATCTCCCAAGATCCTCCACAAGATGCTTGCAGAATATCTACATGATCAATTTCTTTCCCTTCTTCTAACTGTTGTAATTTCTGGATGAGTTGTGCCCTCACTGGCTGAAGCAACCCAAGGGGATTCAAATTGCTCATATCTGACTTCAAAACTTCATGAAATTGTTTTTCTCCTGTAAGGAAGAGGATGGATGACTCATATGATGAATTTCCCTTGCTGTAGATGCCAAATCTAACCCCCAAGCAATGGATCTCTAACCCCAAGTGCGTCCTCCTTCAGTAAACTTGCCCAGCTCGAATAATAAATAATTATGGAAGAGGAAAACTCCCAAAAATGCCGAGGAAAGTTGCACCAGCTATGGTAAATGCATGCAAGGTGAGATCTCTCCTAGATCCCAACTGTATAACTCAAATCAAACTCACTAAGACTGAATAATGTGCCCTTCTACAGAAAAACCCTTCAGCAATGCGCCCTCCTTCACAGTTGATAGTTGAAATGGATCTGAACTGAATATAATGGTGAGGGTGGAATCTTTCACCACCTTGGCCAAGCTTGGACCAGGAAAGGAGGGATATTTCACCTTCGTGTTGATCTCTAGGGTTTGTCTAGTCAAAACCCTCAAAACAATCAAGCTGCCAGAGCTCAAAGTTGCATATGAAAAATGACCAAGAATGAGGAAGTGAGGCGCCCCCATCCTCTTTTATACTCCAGCTTATAATTCCTCACTTAAATTATTAATTGGATTTCTAAAGTCTTTTCTTCAATTATCTCATATTAGCCAATTATCTTATATTTCCTTGTTTGCCAATGTTACTTTTTCTAATTTGACTTTAGCATCCTTAATGACATATTTTTGGCCACCTTAATCACCTTTTAGATGGGACTATAGCCTAGGGGGGACAACTAGGCTACTAAGTCCTCAAGTACCTTGGTCATATGGAAGGGTATCTTCCAGTCTCCCTTGCTTGAAATTTCTTCCCCACAAGCAATTTTGAATCTAATTGCTGCAAGACCTGCTCACCTTCCCAAGAAGCATCCTCAATTGGAAAATTCTTCCACTTAATCAAATATTCCTTAATACTCTTGTTTCTCAAGTTCTTCTCCCTAACCTCCAAGAGGTCTTCGGGAATTAAAATCAATTATCACTTCTCATCAAGTGGTGGGAGCTCCTCTGTAGCTGTCACCTATTGACCCAATTCCTTCTTCAAGCATGACACACGGAATACATTATGGATTTTTCTTCCTGGTGGCAATTCAATCTCATATGCTACCTCCCCAACTCTTCTACTCACCTTGTATGGGTCATAGAAATGAAGCTTGAGTTTCTCCACGCCATTTCTCTTGATAGATGACTGGCAATATGGTTGTAGCCTCAAATAGACCAAGTCTCCAACCTCAAAGTTGTGTTCCACCCTATTTTTATTTGCATAGATATTTTGTTGGTTTTGAGCCCTCCGCAAATGATCTTTAAGTTCCCTAAGTGTCTCCTAAATTTATTGTATCCAATCCTTAGCCATAGGAGCCCTGGTGTCCCCAAGCGCAACCTCCATGAAAGTGAGTGAATCATAGCCATATAGTGCCCTAAAGGGTGTCATGCCAATGGACCTGTGATGGGTAGTGTTATAAAAATACTCCCCTAGATGAAGCCATTTTACCCATGTTTTATGTTGTCCTGCCACATAATTCATGAGATATCCTTCCACCCATTTATTGACTATTTCTTTTTCTCCATCAGTCTGTGGGTGGTAGCTCATACTAGGGGTCAACTCGGTGCCAACAAGTCTAAATAAATCCTACCAAAAAGTGCTCATGAACCTATTATCCTTGTCACTCACAATATTTTTGGGTAAGCCATGCAATCTAAAAACTTCTTTGAATAACAATTATGCTACCTAATATGTGCTATACTCCATGGATATGGAAAGGAAATGTGCAAACTTGGTGAAGCGATCCACAACTACAAAAATGCCATCCATTCCTTGAACTTTGGGAAAACCTGTGATGAAATCCATGGATATGCTTTCCCATTTATATGTTGGAATGGGAAGAGGCTGCAAAAAACCTACTGGATGGGTATGCTCAACCTTGTTTTGTTGACAAGTTGTGCATTCTCTAACATAGCGCATAACATCCTCCTTGAGGCCCTTCCACACAAACCTCTCTCTAATCTTCCTGTAAGTCTTGAGGAACCCTTGGCGCTCTGCTAGTGGTGAATCATGGAAAGCCCTTAGCACCCTTTCCTTGAATATAAATTTTGGTACCACATAAATCCTTCCCTTATAGTAGATAAGGTCATCCAAAATCCGAAACCGCTCATCCTGAATTTTCCCATCCATTAGCTCACATGCAAACTTGTTTTTGAACTACTCCACCAAAAGGTGTGATTTCCATTCAACTGATATTTCTGACAAGGTGTAAGCTAAAGGCCTCCTAGACAAGGCATCTGATACAATATTATTCTTCCCTTTAACAAACTCTATGTCAAAATCATAGGCTTGGATTTTTCTCATCCATTTCTGTTGGCTTTCATTGAGGTCTTTTTGCTCCAAAAAGTATTTGAGGCTATTGTGATTTGTTTTGACTATAAACTTGTCTCCAACCAAGTATTGTCTGAAATTAGCTAGCGCATGCATGATAGATGGCGTCTCCTTATCATATATAGTGTACAATAACTCAAGCCCTCTTAGTTTTCTGCTTTCAAAAGCAATAGGATGCCTGTTCCGCATGACTACAACCCCAATTCCTTCCCCTAATGCGTCACACTCTAGTATAAATGGTTGAGAGAAATCTGGTAATGCTAGGACCGAACAAGTGCTCATGACCTTCTTCATTTTATCAAAAGTTTGTTGGGCTGCTTCAATCCACTTAAAAGCACCCTTCCTGGTTAGATCAATCAAGGGCGCACAAAGCTGTGAAAACCCTTTAACGAATCTCCTATAGTAGGTGCAAATGCCAAGAAATCCTCCTAGCTCTGTGATGTTCCTGGGTGTTGGTAAATCTAAAACAGTTTGTATTTTCTCTTGATGAACCTGTACCCCCTTTGCTCCAATGATATGTCCCAAGTATAATACTTCTATCATTCCAAACTCACACTTAGATTATTTGGTATACAAAGATTGTTCCTCCATGATGCTCAAAATATTATCCATATGCTTGAGGTGATCCTCCCAAGTTTTGCTATAGATTAGCAGGTCATCAAAGAAAACCAATAGATACTTCCTCAATTGTTTTTTGAAAATGTGATTCATGCAAGATTGGAATGTAGCTGGTGCATTAGTTATCCCAAAGGGCACAACTAAGAACTCGTAATGGCCATGATGGCACCTGAAGTTTGTCTTGTGGATATCCTGCTCCCTTACTCGAATCTGGTGGTATCCCGAACGAAGATCAATCTTCAAAAAATAAACTGCACCATGGAGCTCATCTAGCAATTCACCAATCCTGGGAATTGGATACATGTTTTTAATTGTTTTCTTATTCAGTTCCCTATAGTCCATGCACATTCTCATTGTTCCATCTTTCTTCTTAACCAATACAACTGAAGATGCAAATGGGCTTGAGCTAGGCCTAATGTGTGCCATGTCCAACAACTCTTTGATTTCTTTCCCAATTTCATATTTGAACCTTTTTGGGTGTCGGTAAGGTGTGGTGATGATTGATTTAGCTCCTTCTTCTAGCTCAATGGTGTGTTCAAAACCCCTATCTGGCGGTTTCCCTGGAGGAATTTGCCCAAAAACCTTCTCATGCTTTCCAATTATCCTTTGTATGTCCTGTGAATAATGTGGGCACCCTTCCTGAGTAGTTTGGACTGAGACTAAACACTTTGATGCATAAGCCATGTCCTCACGCCTAAATATAGCCTCCATGCACTTTGTTGAAACCACCCTAGGAGTATTCTTTGTCATCCCCTTCAATGTTACCCTCTTTCCTTCTTCAAAATTGAAGGACATCTCCATAGTCTTGTAGTTTGTAGTGATAGGACCCAAGGCGCTAAGCCACTGAACTCCAAGTATGACATTGGTGTCTGGTAGGTCCATCTTGTTATCCCCTACCCTAGGGATAACTAAGGAGATCATGTCTCGAGGCCCACAGGTACTAGACATGGAGTGTCAAGAGCCGAATCACTTGAGCATAGCCCTGGAGGGCCCCTTTTTCTTCAGTGCAGCCCATCTATCAGCAGCAACAGTATCCATCCCACCAGCTTGGTCCTGAAGTAGCAGTAAGTCTTACTCCATGAAGTAATGAGTCCGAGTATCATGGTATGTGTCTCTCTGATTATTGAAGCACTTGAATATGTTGCATTGAATTCTCCTTCGTTTATAACGTTTTCTTGGAAATTATGCTCTTTAACTTGTCCATACCTGGAAGGGTGACATGATGCCCTAGTAAGTTGATCTCCCTTTAGGATGGGTTGCCATTGGGTAGGTCTATGAACGTTCATCGTCCATTCCCTCCATACTTACCACTTTCCATATTTATTCCTCTCATTTTTCCCACTACCCTTGTTTGGGCATTGGGATTTGCCACACTAGGAAGGGTTGTACCTTGCCTTGTGGGAAGAAGGGGCTAAAGGCCCAGAGGATAAAAGTAGCTGGCAAGAGTTAAAAGCTAAAAATGAAACCTTTGAGATGATTTGCCCAGGGTTTCCCAAGAAAGCAGTAAAAATATTCTCAGTAAGAAAAGGGAACCCATTAGAAAAACAAACACTCAAGGTATTAGTTGGTGGATGGGAGGTCTCATCATAAGGTGACCTATTGTGATCATGGGAATGTAGCGGTATGACACTACCATCTATCTGGTCACCAAACCAGGATAGTGGCTCTTGGTGGAATAGCCAAGAGAAAGGGGTTCTCATCACGATCCAACCTTTTCATCTCCATGAAATGCTTGTGGATAACATTGTCACCTCTGATCACCAAGCCAGGACAATGTCCCTCAACTCTTCCCTTGAAGCAAGAAAAAGATCAAAATAAATGAAGCTAAGAATAAAATAAATTGAATGGGCTAGGAAAAAATGTAGCATCTATGACAAGGAGCAGCTCGCCCTCTACAAAGGCACCCATAGGTAAGATCTACATTTCCCTGTTATCACTGCACCCCATGCCCAAACACTTACCCCACACCACCTCACATGCACTTACATGACCTAGACTGGTTCTCACCTAGGAAACACCCCAAACTTAAGGAGGATTATCCCAACAGGACACCCTGAGACCTTCTCCAAACCTGATTTGTTAAATTGCATAACGTCTTTGAGAATTTGTCTATCGAAAGGGGGGTTTGATGCACATGTTTGGGTAATTTAATTATTAGATGTAATTTACATGTTATGATCCCTGTGACTTATGAACCCTTGGAGGGCGTACTTATTGTTTCTACAGGACCTTTCCCGATGGAAAGGTACACATGGGGGAATGATTAGCTTGGACCTCCATGGGGCTGAAAGCCCACAGATGGATGTTGTAACCCCAGCCAGGGGCAAGGAGACATCAGAGACTTGCACCAAGAAGAAAGAAGGTCATTTCCCTTGGAGACACTCAGGCATACCTAGACCCAGGGGGATATTGATCTTCCACTTGGACGTTGACCTTTGAGAGCCCATGGCGTCATCATTATGACCCTGGACGTCATCCAGAGCTAGGGTTTTCATATTGAGGGAAGTTGTGAGCTATTTGGCATGTGTGGGAATCATTCAAGGCCTTTGGAGGCCAAATGTTCTACTTCTGGAGCCCAACGTTCCACTTTAGGGGCTCAATGTCACCCTAGAAGGGCATGACATCACCCTTGGAGATGATTTCAAGGGTTAATTACTTTATTTATGTAAAAAACTAGATTTTGATGTAATTTGGCCAAGTCGACCTTTATTTGACCTAAAAAATAATTAAGTTCATTAGTATTGTATAAATAGGGAGAAAGTACTCTCATTTTTTCATCATGACTCATCACACACTTAGTGTGGACTTAAATTTGTGCCCTCTTTAAGGGCTATTGGCTGAAATAACTAGTGCGCAACTTCTGGGAGAGGCATATTTTGGTGTATCTTGGCTATTTTTCATGGTGGAAGATCTTCAACTAGGGTTTGGCTTGATTATTCTTGGTGAAGTAAGTAGAAAATATGCAATTTGTTTATGTTAATGAATTCTTGTGGTAAATTTTACTTGTTTCATGTTAAAGATTACGAAATTGCTTGCTTAAACCCTAGGAGAAAAACATAAGTTACTTATTTCTCTCTATAGTTTTATACTTATCTAAATTTCTCAAGTACACTTTGTTTAAAAGTGGTTACTAGAGCCCTAAAGTGATAACACTCTAGTAGCTTCACTCTAATTGTCTATTGCATGCATTGTTTTAATAGTCTAAGGAAGGAAAATTCTCTAGGGCCTAAGATTCCTTACTCTCTAGCAAATTTGTCTTTAGGATTTGGATGATTGAGGCCTGGGGTTGCCAACACCTCCTCCATCCATCCCTTCTCCTTTGACAAAGTATTATCATTGCTACTTTTCTCCAAGTTTTTCTGCTTCTAATGTTGACTCCATAAACCCTAAAAGGAACTAGTCTATTCACTATAGTGAATGATTGATCAAACAAACACTGAAATATTTCTCCTTGAAGCTTGTGCTAACTCGTACTAACCCCAAGCTGGACTAATTCATTAGCTAAATTTATGCTGTTGCAAATCAATGCTACATCCATACTAATTCATGCTAATTTGCTGCACTCACCTACATAACTTGCACCTACCTCACCCAGAAATTGATTGTGACAATTGCCCATCAATCTACTAGATAAATGCTAAGTTTACATGGTGTTTCCTTGCAATTTTGAGCACTAGAATTTGCTTCTGTTACAAAAGATTGCTACAGCCATCTAACTGCAGCAAATTCTCTGCAAAAGTGACATTAAATGCTAGCTAGACATTGCCAAATTTGCTTGTGACAATTTATTATCATTCCGAATAGTTAAGCTACTTCTTCTTGTCCTTTTCAAGCAATTTCAAGGCATAATTCTTGTGGCTGTTACAAAATACTCATTGTTGTTGTAAATTGTTACATCGCTGAAAATTTATATCAGCTAGCCTATTTTTCGAAGGTTCATGGTCTTAAGAAGCACTAACATCATATTTTTGTACTTGAAAGATGCCATATTTTCTTTGTTGACTTGTTCTGGGCAGGTACACTTCATTTTACCATTGCTTCATCCCTTAAAAACCTTAAGAACCTTTTGAATTGAGTGACCAATGAGAGGGGGATTTCTTGCATCCTTTCCTTAGTCTTATCATCCCTTTAGGTCACTGGGGACGTTTCCCCTGGGGTAATTTCGATATACTCCTAAACAGAAAGGGGTTTCCTATTAAGGAGACAGTGATAGGTCACCCCCTTGCATCCACTTGCCTTGGGCTTTGGGAAAGTACAGATTGTGCAATAACACATCTCATAGAACTCTTGTGCCAAATTATATCTGCCCAAGGTAAGACTCATCTGTGGAATATATCTGTCACGTGGCATGGTGTGTCCCCCTGCTACCTCAGCTAAGAATCCCTCAAACTCAACAGTAGGGAGGTGTCTCCTATTCACCAAGGAAACATCAATAAAGTTGTGGGAGGCCCCACCATAAATAAGTATTGTGACCCTTTGTCCTTGGAGAACTCCTCTCATTGTGAAAGTGTTGAATTTTGGTACCCCATTGATGGACGCAATAACAACCTTCTTAATTCCTGTCTGGTTGCACATTGGTTCTTCGTCTTCTTCCCCATGCATGGGATCCTCTTCTGTTTGGGTTACTTCTATCTTTTGAATATGCCCCACATCATCTTCCTCCTCACTATTGGAAAGAACCTCAATGTAGTGGATCTTTCCATTCCCCATGCATCTATTCCATGGTTCCCATGGTTCTTTGCAAGTATAGCATAGTTTTTTCTTCTCAACTACCTTCTAGTAACTTCTTCCAATTTCCCCTTACCTCTGTCTACAATCCTTTGATCCTTTTCCCTTGGAGAAATTGGGGGCCTTGGAATGAATTTGTTTTTAGAAGTTTCCCCTTCCAAGTCCCTATTCCTCCATATTGCATCCTGAAGTGTATTAGGATTAAAATCCTTGACCCATCCACGCAATGGTTATGTCAACCCTTCATAAAAGAGCATCATCAATCTGGATTTTGATACATATGGAACCAAGACTGCTAGCCTCTGAAATTCTTCAATGCATGCTTCAGATGTGCTTGTTTGTTTAAGTTTGGCAAGCTCGTGGAAATGAAGCTCTAGATCCCTTTGATCAAACCTATCTATGAGTCTTTGTGTGAAATATGCAAAAGAAGTAATGTGTGCATGTCCCAAAGTAGTCATCCCATAGTACTACCACTCATGGGCCCTTCCTTCCAAGTATAGGGTGGAAAATTTAATGGCATCCACCTCCATCATGGGGTTTAACTGCAAATAAGCATCCAATTTCTATACCCATGCCTTTGCAGAAGCTTTGGTTGATCCATCAAAGGTGGGAATCTCCATTTTTCCTGCCTTGCGCCCCAAATCATTATTACCCCTATGAAACTCTCTAGGTCGACCTTTGTATTTGATCCCACAATACTCTCCCAATGAAACTTGTCTCCTTAATCCTGCACTAAAGGCTGCATATTCCCTCTCATACTCTTCAAAGTTTTCTTCCACCTCCACATGCCCTGGAATATTGGCATCCTCCTACTGTGTGTCTAAGAAACATGGCATGTAAAGCCTGGGCATTGTTCTGCTACTCATTGGTGCCTTGTTGGTTGCGCCCCCAAATAGACTTTGCCCCTTAGTGTGGACCCTGTAGCTAGTCTCTGCATGATACCTTTCTCCTCCTTGAGATCCACTAGCCCCATTATTTCCTTCATTAATTTGTGGTTCCTTGCTATGTACCATTTGCATGAGAAGATGTGAAATCTTGTCCTTCCCTGCTTCCAAAGTGGTGACCAAGCACTCCTATCCCTGTTCTATAGCTGACAATGCTATTTTGACATCAACATGTCCCCTAGATAAGCGCTCTTGTGTCTCATCCAAATGGTGTTGCATGATAAATTGTGTCTTGTCAATGGAGCATTGTAGTTCTTGTGTTATTGTTTCCAACTCAATTGGCACATCCCTATCAGTACCATCTCTTGATTCTTGTATTTCCCCCATCTCGTTTTTGGTTCCTCGCCCACTTTGTCCTTCCTTCTCATCTTGTAACCTTTCATTAGCAAACCCTTGTAGGCTGGGAGGATTCAATGCTATGATACCACTGTAAGATCCCCAAGTGGATTGGTGTGGAATGTTTAGTTTTTTATGGTTTTTTGGTTGAGGGGTTTTGTCAAATAGTTCGCATCTGTGGCTTACTTGAGCTCATATTGAGGTTTGATGTGGATTTTTATGGCACAAATAATTTGCAATGGTGAAAATGAAATTTAACAACAATGAAGCTAATAGAAATAACAACAAGAATATCCACAAACTTGGATCTGTATTTATTTACTAAAATAGGTAACCTCCTTACAATAGAAGAGCAGATCTAGAAATATATAAAAGAATGGAAGATGTCGTTGATAGCACCTCCAAAGTACAATAGAGATTAAAGAGATTTTCTCCCAAGAGCCTCCATAAGCTTCATCCAGAAGATCTACAAGATCAGTTCTTTCCCTTATTCTAACTGTTGTAATTTATGGCTGATGTAATGTTCCTGAGCCAAATTTTTTGCTCAGAACACTAATTGTTTACTGTTGTTATGTTGTTCATGTGTTTGTAGGTGTATCCATAAGATGTGTATGGATTATTCAATGTTGATAGACAAATAGATATGAAGCATACATTCATAAACAATACAAGAGATATAAGAACACCAATAGAGATTCAAAATGTCAGATCTGACCTTTATTTAGATAGTAAGAAGTCCCCGTACACAAGAGAACTGCATATTTGGGAGCAAGCCCTAATAATAACAAAATGTTCTTCTAGCCGATACAATAAGAATAACAATACAATAAGAATGCCTCCCAATAGAAGAGATCCAAGCCTCCAAAGGCCACCAACAAGTAGATCTGACTGAAGATAGAAGAACCTGATCAATGCACTGCCAAACCTCCTCAACTGGATGAGTTGCGCCCTGCTCTGGATGCTGCCAAACCCTCAAGTTTCGGCCTACCCTTTCCTGACCTCCAAATCCTCCAAAACTCACTCAGAATGTAGATTGGGTTGCTAGAAACCCCTGGAATCAATCTCAAGCTGATATGAGCAATGTTGCTCCTCCAAATGGCCAATCCCTAAACTGGATTGCACCCTCCCTGGTTTGATAAATTCAAGAGGGTACGTTTTCCCCTCTAGGAACCTCCAAATGCTATCAAACTACGCCACATCATAGATCGGGCCACTACTACCATGATACTGAAGTCTCAAACCAAACTATGAATATTTGACCCTCCAAACACTGAAAATACCTTTCTGCAGGACGTCATGTTCCTCCTCAATGCGTTCCAAGCTCACAGAAATAAACTGCAAGGATAAACTCCTCTAGAATAGACTAGGAATGATGCCAGGGACCCTCCGAAGAGAACCCGGGTTCTATATTTCCCAAATTCCTCCTACTTCCTCCAGATCGAACTAGAACCTCCAAGATGGTGTGCCCCCTAGTTGGAAACCCCCCTGGATTGCGCCCTAACCTAGTGAATTCTTGTAGAACCAACCTGCAACACTATAGAATGTTGTGGGAGGAGTAGTTCACCTCCAGGACCAAGCCTGGATCAAGGAAGGTGGGATCTTTCACCACCGAGTTGATCTCTAGGGTTTTAGACTCAAAACCCTCAAAATTGATTATGCTCAAGAGCTCCAATGCAAGAATGATAATAATCCAGAATGAATAAGGAGTGTGCCCTTCCATTTCCTTTATAGCTCCAATCTATTCCTCCGTTGAGTTAGTTTTACCCTTAGGGTTAACTCTTAACCTAACTCATCCTTTCTAATTCTTCGTTGAGTTACCCTTTTTCCACAAAGTCAACTTAAATTTAGAATATTACAATTCCTAGTTGACTTTGACCCCAATATACCTGAGACTATAGTCTAGTGGGGAAAGCTAGACCATTGAGTCTCTCCAACCCTCTTCATCAAGAGGTGGGGGACATTACAGTCTCCCCCACTAGAAATTGCTTGCCCACAAGCAATTATGAACTTGTCTCTTGGATCAACTGCTCTCCTTCCCACGTGGCATCCTCAACAGGTAGGTTCTTCCACTTAACCAAATACTCTTTGATGCTTTTTCCTTAGCTTCCTCTCCCTGACTTCCAATATCTCCTCTGGTATCAATACCAACTGTCCTTCTTCATCCATGGGTGGCAATTGCTCGATAGGAGTGATGTGCTTGTCGATGGCCCTCTTCAAGCACGAAACATGAAAGACATTATGTATTTTTCTGTCCTAGGGTAGATCCAACTCATAAGCTATGGCCCCTACCCTCC
>SNQJ01S0124072.1:2643-16533 GCA_010110895.2 Picea sitchensis
TCTTTAGCCTACTGGAAAATCTCGAAATCAACTGCACTTAACAAATTCCCAATGATTCTATGTCCATTCGATGGGCGAGGTTTTCATCCCCATGGAATTTTGCAGTCCTTGTCCATCCAATTGGGTGAAAAATACATCTTTGTTGATGTCGAGGTGGTCAATGCTCCCCTCAATTACAACTTATTTCTTGGAAGAAGTTGGTTCTATTCTATGTATGTCGTTGCTTCATCAGTATTTCGATGTGTTTAATTTCCTCATCAAGGAAAAATTGTCACTGTCGATCAGTTAGATTTCTGTACAACTGATGCTCCCACTCCTGCTACCAACAATATTTCCTTTTTGGGAGATCAAAAGATCACGTATGAAAGTGTTGGTGTTGGATTTTTGAAATAATCTAGCCTTATGGGTACCTTCCCTACACCGCTTCCACCCACTGCCCATCATGTTGCCACAATCAATATGATTTCGACTACGGTTTACAAATCCCTGGAATCATCTGACCCTTGGGTTGTACCTAGTCCGTTGGAATTCAAGGTCCTAGGTGACACCATGTCACTTAGTCTAGTTGAAACCTCATACATTGTTATCCAATATGCCTCTCCCTCCTTGGATGACTAACATCTATTGGTACCCGACAGCTACTCGATGCCATCGTGGCTAAGTTCTTTGACGTCTTCATTCAACTACATTTCCCAAATTTTTCCTTATGATGAATCAATGCTAGAAATGATTAGCATCAACGACATACCTTGGGATGATAGCCATCATCCATCCTCTTTTCTTCCACCTCTCGAAGAAATCTAGGAAGATATACACTCTATCTTCCCCCCTGATGTTGTCCAATTTCTCCAATCACCTATACTTACACAAGATGCTATTTCTGAAGGGAATTTAGGCAACATTACCTCTACATTCGAAACAGATATTTCGATCAAGGAAGGTATCGTCGAAAATATCAATCTCAGTGTTAGTTGTACACCCGATGCAGTGGTTTCCTATACCTCTTTGTTTAAAGAATTTCACGATGTCTTCGCTTGGAGCTCTAGAGAGATGCCAAGTATCGATCCTTCGATCATTGTGCATGAGATTAAAACCTACCCAGGTGTAAAACCTATTCGACGGAAACTTCACCTGGTCCATCCTAAGTAGACCGTGGCTATTCAGGAAGAAGTTGAAAAATTATTGAAATCTTGCTTCATATATCCTGTCCCTTTGATAGAATGGGTTTTCAAACACTGTTCCAGTTACTAAGAAGCTAGGGACCATTCATGTTTGTGTTGATTATAGGGACCTCAATAAGGCTTGTCCAAAAGATAACTACCCTACGCCCTTCATCGACTAGATTATTGATAATTGCGTTGGTAGCGTAATTTTCTCTTTTATGGATGGTTTCTCAGGGTATAACCAGATTGACATTTTACCTTCTGATCAACATAAGACATCCTTCATCTTAACATGGGGAATTTTCACCTATCGGAATCTACCTTTTGGCCTTAAAAATGTTGGTGCTACATTCCATGGAGCCGTGTCCTATGATTTCCACGATATCAAACATATTGCAGAGCCTTACCTCGACGAATTACCTGCCCACCCATCCAATCGATCATACCATTTTGGTCATCTACGGGCTATTTTTATTCGATGTCGGTTCTAATGCATTCATTTGAACCCACATAAGTGTATTTTTGTTGTCGAATCGGGCCAACTCCTCGGCTTCGTTGTTTCCAAGGATGGGATTTAGGTGGATCCCTTAAAAATTAAGGCTATCTTAGCTTTACCTCCACCTAACAATCTGACACAACTTCAAAGTTTGCAGGGGAAAGCAAACTTTATTCGCCGTTTCATTTGTAACTACGCTGATATTACAAAAGGATTTATGCGCTTGTTACAGAAAGACACCCCTTTTATCTGGGATGACACTGTTGAACGATCCTTTGCTGCTCTTAAGAATGCACTAACAAATGCTCCTTTGTTACATCCTCCGAATTACAAAAAGGACTATATCCTTTACTTAGCATCCTCCACTTCCACTATTTCCACGGTGTTAGTTCAAGAGGACCTTAACGGCGAGGAACACGTGATATATTATTTGAGAAAAAGTCTATCTAGTCGAGAGCTCAGATATTCACATGTTGAAAAGTTGGCTCTAGTAGCCGTCATTGTTGTCCAGAGATTTCGTCACTACATTTTTCTATGCACCACCATGGTTATTGTGGACTCAAACCCCATATACCACATTTTAACACATCAAGTTCTTGGGGGAAAATATTCGAAATGGATCATTATCCTTCATGAATTCGATCTCGAGCTCACTAAATCCAAAGCTAAAATTTCCCTGGTGTTTGCAAATCTTATTTGCGACCTTCCCCATGCTAATGAAGATATTGAGCCCAAAGATTCTCTCCCGGACGAAAATTTGTTCCTCATTAGCACATCCGATCCTTGGTCTGGAGAAATCCTTCTTTATCTCCAGACCCAATGTTTTCAACCCGATATCTCTCGTGAAGAATGTCATCGTATTTGTTACCATTCTCATCATTACCTTATTATCAATGACACTTTATACCGCCGTGGCATTGACACTATCCTACAACGATGTCTAACTCATGAAGAGGATGAATGTGTGCATAATGAATGTCACCTTGGAGCTTGTGGCAGTCATCTTTATGGGATGGCTAGAAATCAGAAAATCTTACGTGCTGGCTACTTTTAGCCCTCAATTTTCAAAGATTGTATGGAGGCAGTCAAAAAATACCCACCCTACCAAGTTTTTCACAAAAAGGAACGAACCCACCTTGATCTGTTGCGTCCCATTGTTCCCATTGACCCCTTTTCCAAATGGGGCATTGATTTCATGCAATGTAAGCCTACCTCATCCGGGGCCATGATTATATAATCGTTTCCATTGATTACTTTACAAAATGGGCTGAGGTTATTTCTACCTTTCTAAATGATGGTCGTACTGTAGCTCTTTTCTTTTTTAACCATGTCTTCAATTGTTTTGGTGTTCCACACACCATTGTCACTGATCACAGTTCACACATTAAAAACCAGATGATGAGTGAGTTGCATGCCAATTTGGGTTTTTTCCATGAGAAATCATTCCTGTACTATCCTCAAGCGAATGGACAAGTTGAAGCTATCAACAAAGTCCTCAAAACTATGATCCAACGGATGGTAGGGGCCAACAAGACATCCAGGCATATACAACTTTTCTCCTCTCTCTGGGCCTACCGTACTTTAGTGAAAAATACTACTAGATTCACTCATTTCCATCTAGTATATGGCATAGAAGTTGTTTTACCAATCGAGTGCAAAATTCCCTCGTTGAAACTCAAAGTAAAACTCCTACCCCACACTTCTGCTGAAGAAGAACATTTATTGCACTTGACTAGGTTTGATGAAACACATCGTGATGCTTCTCTCATTAACTAGATGTATCAAAAGAGAATCAAGAATCAATACAACAAATCCGTCCATTTTCATACTTTTGCAGAAGGAGACCTTGTCCTTGTTTATGAACAGGCTCATGATAAGTTAGGGACAGGGAAGTTAGACCCTCTATGGCCTGGTCCTTACATCGTGAAACTGTTAATGTTTATGCCATTATTATAGTTCTTTGCATTTCAATAGATAAGAGAAACATAAGAACAAGATCACTGAGAAATACACATTCACAAGAGACACAACATTTATCCTGGGAAATCCTCTACGATAAGAAAACCCAGCAAAAATTTCCTTATCATAAATTGCCAATACAATGTCAAGAGATAACTCAAACCAATACAGAAAATCCTCTCCAAAAGATGCACCACTCTTCTCCCTCTCTCCTTTGCCGGTAACATATCAGAACTTGTCTCTCAAACTGAGAAAGTGAGTTGTGATCAAATGAAGTGCTAGCCTCCTTTATTTATACAAGTTCTGGCACATGTGAAGTGTCTCTTCATTGGCAGGGCCGACTTCTCAATCTGGGTGGGTAAGCCCACCTTTATTATATTTCTGGGTCTTTTTATTAACTATTGGGGCCGAATTCTTATGATGCCTATTATAATTGTCTGTAGACCAATCTGAAAAAGGGGATTTGGTCCTATTACAATATCCGACATGATCAATCCATAATGGGGATTGATCCTATAAATAAAATATCAATAATAATATCTTTGCAGTTACATTATTTCAACACTCCCCCTTAACAAGAAGGGTATTCTTCAATAGCATCAAGCGAGAGAGGTCTGCATCATCAGTGGCATCAAGAGGATAGTATCGTCAATATCATCTTGGAACATTGGCTGGCAAATTTACGAGTCATCGGAAGTTTTCTTCATCGGCATCATCATCATTCTAGAAGGAATGCCATCATCATCTGCATCAATATGTATCAATAAAAATGATACCTCATCACAACACTAGGCTGGCACATCATAGTACTACACTGGCTCAATGTCACAACTGATAAGTTGGTAGCTCAGTTTCAGTCACAACTTGCTTTACATCTAACAACTAGGTCAGAAGCAAGGTATATATATATCATCTTGCTTTACGTCTAACAACTGGGTCAGAAGCAAGGAACACATCAACATCTCTCTTTACGTCTAACAACGAGGTCAGAAGTGAGGAATCATCTTGCTTTACGTCTAACAACTAGGTCAGAAGCAAGGAATCACACATCATCTCGCTTTATGTTAACAACGAGGTCAGAAGCGAGGAATCATCATCTTGATTTACATCTAACAACGAGGTCAGAAGCAAGGAATCATCTTGCTTTACGTCTAACAGCGAGGTCAGAAGCAAGGAACACACAATGTCATGTTTTACGTCTAATAGCGAGGTCAGAAGCAATGACTCATCTTGCTTTGCATCTAATAGTGAGGTCAGAAGAAAGGAACACACAATGTCATTATTTACGTCTGACAACGAGGTCAGAAGTGATGAATCATCTTGCTTTATGTCTAACAATGAGGTCAGAAGCAAGGAATAAATATATATATACTCCCCCTTTCAGGGAGGGTCCTTTCGGACTATACCAAGCTTATCTTGAAAGTGTTCAAACTTTACACGAGATAGAGGTTTGGTCAACACGTCAGCAACCTATTCATCCATGCTAATGTACTGGAGCTTTAAGTCTCCTCTCTCTACCATGTCGCGCATGAAATGATAGTGGATTTCTATGTGCTTCGACCTGTCGTGGAATAGAGGATTCTCTGTCATCTTTATGCAGCTCTCGTTATCACATAGAATCACGGTTTCTCTCATCTCCAAGTCAAATAGGCCAGTCAACAAATTTCAAAGCCATATAGCTTTGGAGCTAGGAGAACATGCGACAATGTACTCTGCTTCCGCTGTGCTGAGAGCAATACTGGATTGCTTCCTACTCTGCCACGAGATCATGGTTGATATTAAACTGAAACAACATTCGAAAGTGCCTTTTCTGTCAGCAATGCTTCCTGCCCAATCTGCATCAGTATATCCACTCAATGTGAAGTAGCCGTCACATCTCTTCTCAGAGATAAGCTGCCACCATTCTAGCGAGTCTTTCACTCTGTATTTTTACAGTCTCTGTACATTTCTTTCATTAATAGAAATCGTGTATTACTGTATATCTGTGTTTATGGATGCATCTCTCATACATTTATCTTATATTATTGAATATCTATGATATCTCTGCGCATTTATTTATTATATCTCCGATCTCATTTCGTGCCGAAAATAATCCGGATCAATCTCCACGCCAACTCTCATCACCACCCCAACCAGAAACTAGGTGTCCTAAAAAATTTAGCCACGAGAGCCATAAGAATCTCTGATGAAGCACACCTAGATAAAGAAACCAATCACCTTACCAAGACTTTTACGAACATAGGTTATAAACACCAAGGCATTAATAATGAAATAAACAAAGCCTTAGAAAAAACCCACGATAATCCCAACGTCCCGAAGACCAGAACCCTAATAGAGATGCCTACCTTCCTTACATCAAAGGAGTGACTGATAGGATTGCAAGATTCCTCAGCAAAAAAGAGATTAAGACCTCCTTCAAACCACTTGAAGCCATCAAACTTAACATGAGATTCGTCAAAGACAAACTTGACCCTCACAAAGGCAAAGGTATCTACAAAATAGAGTGCTCTTGCGGAAAATGATACATCAGTGAAACTGATTTCTCCTTCCAAATCAGGATAAAAGAACATGGAGCTAACATTAATAATGAACACATCCACACCTCTTCCCTAGCTGAACACTCCCTTACAACTAAACACCATGTCTGCCTAGAAGACACCAAAATCCTCGCCAACGAATATCACCTCTTTAAAAGACATATTAGAGAAGCTATTGAGATCCAAAAACACCCTGATAACCTT
The DNA here is from genome assembly GCA_010110895.2 of Picea sitchensis. Lineage (NCBI taxonomy): Eukaryota > Viridiplantae > Streptophyta > Pinopsida > Pinales > Pinaceae > Picea > Picea sitchensis. The sequence continues at coordinate 9,003 of SNQJ01S0124072.1, forward strand.
TGGCGGATGCAGAAGCTTATAACGTGGAGGAAGACAAGTGGGAAATTTTGCCTCCTATGATCCAACCGCACGGCTGGGGGTGCCGCGGTGTTTTCAATGAAGGAAAATTCATGGTGTTAGGCAGAGGTGAATCTGACAGAAGTGCAGAAGCTTTTGATTCGAGTGTGGGAACATGGAGGTGGGAAGATAAGTTGGGTTTCGGGGCAGATCTATGGAGTTGTGTGGCTTCTTCTTCCGGGGAGTTGTACGCTTTCTGTGAAGACCGACAACAGGTGATGAAGTATGATGGTGAGAAAAACGGTTGGACCGTTGTAGCTTCTCTTCCGCAATCTATTTTCTTCTTGACTTGTGCTACACAGTGGCGTGACCTGATTTTTGTGGGCACATTGGATACCGGTTTCATGTTTAACCCGTCAACCGGGCAGTGGAAGTGGTTTGAAGTTAACTGTGATGGCGGAGAAGGCTTTGCGGCCATAGTCGTATCTTCCGTAACCGTGGAGATTTGATTGCTGTTATTGATTTTGTTTTCTTTGTTGTGTAAGGGTGGGAGTTATCCCCCAAAACTTATGTTTGGTTAATAAGTTGGGAAGCTTGTAGAATGGTGGTTAAAATTTTCATCATTCTATTATAATTATTTATTTATTTATTTATTTAAAATACAATTTTCTTTATTACATCAATAGGTGTACATTTATTGAAAATAGCTAAACCTCTTTTAAGTACATATGTATTTATCACATCCATAAGTGTACATTTATTGAAAATAGCTAAACCTTTTAATTACATATGTATTTTTAATGGTTAAGTGGAATGCCATGGGTTTTTCATGGAGCATGGGACACATTTGCTTTACCTTGAAATTATACATATTCAAGCATGCATGTAGGACCTAAGTTTAGATAGGGAGTATACATTGTTCTTGTTTCCAAGGTATCCAAGGTATATTTGGTATATTTTTTTTTGTATATGTACTTGTTTGTTTTATTTTTTAGTTCATTTTTTCTTTTATTTTTTCTTTTATCACAACATCCAAGTAATTAATAGTGAGGTTGGCTGGTTGGATTGATATGCAATATTTTCATTAGTTTGATATATTTTGGGTCACTATTTTTAGACATATTTGTTGTTTGTGCATTTGTCTGTTTAGAGTTTGTTAGTTTTCATATGCTTGTTTTTATAAATTCATGCTTCTATAATGGAATTTAAGTACTTAATAGTGATTGTAAAAACCACCACCCATCTCCCTAGCTCCAAAAAAATAAATCTACGACATTTTTTTTATTGTTTTATTGATTATTCTTCATTAATTTTTTTATTGTTTTAATGATTATTTATATAGAAATGGCTATTAATTATTCATCTTATTTTTTATTATTTTATTGATTATTCATTATTGATATAGAAATGGTTATTGATTATTCTATTAAATTTCACCAAAATGGCATAGTGAATGAATAGTGATTGGTAAGGTTACGGTATAGCATATATGCTGACATTAATGGATGAATATTGACTCAATTTCATAGTGAATGAATATTGATTGGTAAGGTTACGGTAAAGCATATATGCTCGACATTAATGGATGAGTATTGGCCCAATGACATAGTGAATGGATATTGATTGGTAAGGCTAGGGTATAGCATATATGCTCTACATTAATGGGTGAGTATTGACCCAATTTTAACCAGGTTACCTTCATGTTCAAAAACCCTTGGAGTAAGCCATAATAAACCGTTATGATGAAGAACCCCTTATGCCAATATTTAATTTCAATTCTTTCAACTGATATCACAACAGCGGAATCAATGGTACAAATAACCTTAGTCACAATCTTGACAAGCTTTGTGATGGACAATTCAAAAAAACCTAGAAGGATAAAGATGTACAGAGAGAGTGTTACCTAGATCATCCCCTCATCTACTAAAGAGTGTGAACAAGTCATCCATGAAACTTAGATGGAGTGTTCCAAAGAGCAAGAAGCCCCCTCACCTACATCGACCAAAAAAGTACGGAGGCGAATCAATTATTCTAGGTGACCAATGAAAACCTTAATTCATCCTATTGTTTTCAAATGAATTTGATTTTTAAATAAATTTTTTAATCAAATTATAATTTAAAATAAAATTCTTATTCATTTAAAAGAAAAAAAGAAAAAAAAAAAAATTCCAAATATAGAATTTATACATTATTAACTTAATCCAAAAAAACTTACTCCAATGTAACTAGGTGCGAAACAGTTACCCTATATTTTTATCTACATGGACATCAATTGGACTTGGTGAAAAGCCATAAAAAATGTATATTTAGTGGAAGCTTTGTAAAAACATGTTTACAAAACTTTGATCTAAACTACTTTGCCTCAATTTAGATTTAAATTTAACTACATATTTTGAGAATTGATAAAAAAATTGGAAGTGCAAAAATTTGGAGCTTATGTGTCAGTAAATTGGCAAACGTGTAGGATGGTGGTCAAAATTTTCATCATTCTATTATAATTACTTTATTTGTTTAAAATGCATTTTTTTATTACTTGGATAGGTTTACATTTATTGGAAATAACAAGAATTAATGATCTTTTAATTATAGATATAGTCATAATTAATGGCCTTTTAATTGCAGATATGTTTTTAATGGCTATGATTTCCATTGGTTTGTTTAGAGTTTGCTTATTTTCTTGTTTTCTTATGTCTTCTTTTATAAATTCATGCTTCTATAACCACATCTAAGTATTTAATAGTGGTTTTTTTAAAAACCACCATCCATCTCCCCAACCCAAAAAAATTAAATCTTCCCTATGTTCTATTTATTGATTATTGATTATTTATTTTTTATTTATTGTTTTATTGATTATTCATTATTTATATAGAAATAGTTATTGAATAAGTTTAATAAAAAAAATATTTTTATTGTTTTATTGATTATTCATCATTTATTTTTTATTTATTGTTTTATTGATTATTCATGATTTATTTTTTATTTATTGCTTTATTGATTATATATAGAAATGGTTATTGATTAATAGACTTAATTAGGTGGGAATTTTGTGTGGTTAAATTTGACCAAAATGACATAGTGAATGAATAGTGACTAGTAAGGTTAGGGTATAGCATATATGCTCAACATTAATGAATGAGTATTGATCCCAACTAAATCAGGTTATCTTCATGTTCAAAAACCCTCAAATACACCCATGTTAATGGATTTATTTTGGAGTAAGCCATAGTAGACATTTATGATGAAGAATGCCTTGATGCAATATTCTATTTCAATTCTTTCAACCGATATCACATTTCTACGGGATTCTTCGTTTTTTGATTGGGTCTTTGTTTTTTGATTGGGTCTTTGTTTTTTGATTGGGATCGAGGAATAAAAACGATTGATTAAATGGTACACAAAACTCAATCTCAATCTTGACAATCTTTTTGATGGACAATTCAAGAAAGCTAGCTAGGACGGATAGAGACATACAAAGAGAGTGTTACCGGAGCAATACAACGTGATAAAGAGCTACAAAGACTGCCACCAAGGTGAACAAGTGTCATCCATGAGGCTCCCTCACCTGCCTCTACCCAAAAAGTAGGAAGGCATGAAAACCTAATTTATGCTTCTTAATTTAAGTTGTTTTCAAATGAATTTGATTTTTAGATAAATTTTTTAATCAAATTATAATTTAAATAAAATTTCTTCTTATTTAAAGAAAAAAATTAACTTGATATATAAAATTTATATATTATTAATTTAATTCAAATAAACTTATTCCAATGCAATAAGGTGCAGAACATTTAAGGATATTTTAGCGAAAGTAATCAAAAATGTATATTTAGTGGAAGCTTTGTAAAAATGTCTTTACAAAACTTTCTAAAAGATTTTGTCTCAATTTAGATTTAACTAGATGCTTTGAGAATTGATAAAAAATTTGGAATTGTCATAAATTTGTTTTATTAAATAGATTTTTGTCTAGATGTATCTAGATGATTTGAAAATTGATAAAACTTTCTAAACTACTTTGTTTCAATTTAGATTTAACTAAATGCTTTGAAGATTGATAAACAAATTGGAACTGTGAGAAATTTGTTTTATTAAACAGATTTTTATCTAGATCTACTTTGATGCTTTGAAAATTGATAAAAAATTTGAAACCCGGTCAAAGCTTTTTTCTACCCATTTAAATATTTTTATTGAGTTTCTTTATCACCATTGGTGAGATGCATGACCATCTCCTAAGTTTTTTTTAACCCATTTCATGTTCTTTGCTCTATTTTTTTATCACTAGCAGGATGCATGGCCACCTCCAATCTTTTTACTGTATTTATTTATCAAGGGTGAGATGCATGGCCACCTCCAAGACTTTTCTGTTTTCTGTCGGTTTAGATTTCATAAGTAAATGTCCACCAGTCACCTGTTTATTGCTTGACTAAGACTATAGTTGTTGATACCTATTGGCCTAGAGAGTTAGTCGCTGTGTTAGTATAAACCCTCTATTTACATAAAACTCTCTATCTCAATCTCTGAAAAATACACTTTCCTATAAACCTCTATTTCAATTTTTTTTAAAATGAAATTTGTTTAATCTGATTGGAAAAACCAAACCCTTCAGTCTCTAAAAGGCATCCGGCCAATCCTTTTGCTTTACCAAATTTGGTAAATTTGATTTCGTGGATAAGACCTCCATCCAAATATGTGAAAAAATAACTTTTCTACACATAAAACCTCTATCTCAATTTCTGAAAAACACACTTTGTTTACTGCTATACATAAATCTGAAAAACTAAACTGTTAAGCCTATAAAGGGAATCCAACGATCTTTTTTCCTTACCCAGTCCGACTGCCTCGATAAGAATGTATTAATAAAAAACGACGGTCTGGATAAGAACGCATTGATTAAAAAAGAGATTACGATTATGTGTAAATTTGTAAATGTATTGGAGAAAACGTTTTTACCTTTGTTTTAAGGTTATAAATATCAAAATATATTAAAAAATAAAATTGTATTCTAACACTAAAGAATATAAGTATTTTGAGAAATATGGTGTAAAACATTGAATTTAAAGTGAAATTTTTTATTAAGCATTTTAGAAAATTTTAGAAAAAAATATGTTAAATGTTACTTATTAGAATATTTTTTTTTAAATTGTATAGTATATAATGAATGATTATAAAATACTTTGTCAAGTAATAAGGAAGTTTACACAAATATATAAACTTTCAACCAGTTTTAGCATAGAATAAGTTTTATTAAAAAAATTATATTCCTTTTGTTGCTGAGTGATTTTTCATATAAAATTATGATATGTAAACTTATATCCATATGTCCAAGATAATTATGAAAAAAATTCCTTACATGTAATTGGTTAAATCACACCAAGTACTAAGCAACCTCTCACACATTAGAACTTGATAAAGGGCTTAAGAAGGCTACATCATCTTCAACAAAGAACCCACAATTAATTGAGTTCTTCATTGTTCTTACTATCGAATCATCATTCCTGTTGGATCCTTGGATCCCTTGGTCGTTAAGATATCTCAATTTCAATTTGTAAAGTACCAAATCTATTATAATCGCTGAAAACATGAATATTACAGAGAATAACAACGAAACAACACAATAGATGAAACCACAACACCAAAATAATATCTTTATTGATAGGAAATAATGTTCACTTTCCTCTTCGAGGGGGAAACCTACAGTAGAGCAACGCTCTATTACAAGAATTCTCAAGACAAGACTCTTCATACCCTCGACTCCTATTTATACTAAATCTATCTACCAAAAGAACAATCTAGAGGAAGATCTTCTAGAAGCGTAAACTTCTATTAGGTCTTCTTATATTTGACATATTCTTTCTTATTACTAGGACTTATTAATATTGGTCTTTATTACATGGAAAATAAATTATTCTACCTACGTGATGGGTTAGTGAGGTTAGGTTCATAACATGCCCTCCTCCTTAAAAAAAACATTGTCCATAAGGCTTGAGATGAAGAAATTGTTGCAGAATGGTAGTTGGCTCCTATGTGGCCCATCAGTCTGGAGATGATATGTTTTTCTAAGATGCAATTGGGTTCCCTATAGCCTGAATAATTATTGCCAAAAATTGTCGATGAAAGTAGGATCTCAGTCAAAGACAATGGAACGAGGCATGCCATGAAGCTTGAAGATATGATCCATGAAAATTTGAGCCATTGTGGAGGCAGTGAATGGATGTTGAAGAGAAAATAATTGATCATATTTGGAAAGACGATCAAGGACCACCATGATGATGGATTTATTGCATGATTTAGGTAAGCTAACAATGAAATCCATAAAAATATCCCTCCAAATAATGGGTGGAATTGGAAGTGGTTGTATTGTGCCCGAGGCTTTGACAGTTTCTCCCTTTTTGTGTTTAAAAACATCACATTTCCCCAAAAAGGTGCAAACGTCTTGTTTCATACCATCCTAGAAAAAAGAACATTTGACCCTGTCATAGGTTTTGGTAAACCCAAAATGCCTAGTTGTGGGTGTAGCATGAAGCTGATTTCTTAAGTTGTGGCTGATTTCTTAAGTACAAATTGCCTTTGTAGTGAAGACATTCAGTGTGCCAAGAGTACTCTAGAGAAACTTGATAATTTTCTTGCAATTGTTGGATCAGAAATGACAGTTTAGGATCTTGCATCCATTCCTAGCGAACAACTTGGAGAAAATCTTGTTAAGATCTTGAATAGTATGCAAATATACTTCAGCAATAAACCAATAATAAACCAAACCATTCAGCATAAAATTGAACACAAGATGTAGACAAAACCCTTGAGATAGGGTAACACCATATATTAATCTTTATGGAAGGATAAAACTTCTCAAGCAATCCTTGCTTGTACAATCACAATATTCTTCACTATGTTTCATTACATTGCTTACACTTCTTTATATATCTCTCTCTATCTCCTAGGAACCTTCTAGACATCCTTCTCACATTTATTACATTTAAGTACCATAGTGGGCCTTTATTAATATAGTGGACCTAGTCCACCTTACATTGAATGACCACATTCTCATATATTAAATGACTTCCTCTAATAATACATAACCACATTTCCATTGGGTACCTCCCTAGGTACCCCATATTACCTCCCTAGGTATACTACATTCCATCCCCCTTCACATGTTTCGTCCTTGAAACATGAGAATAAACCATACAATATGACCTGCTAAGCAATGTAGCCAAATGGTACCAGGTACAACCATCCATCCATCCCAATGGAAGTCGAACATGATGTCCATATATTGTCTTGCCACCCTGATCTTTCTCTGCATCATGACAGGGTTTCCATGGGATTGTTTCTGTAGCTTGATATCCTCCTGTAGTATCTTGTAATGATCCCAAGCCATTATGCAAGGATCATCACTATTTTGGTGTCTTTTAAAAACTTTTTCTGAGTGAGGTATTTCGTCAAACACTTTGTTGATCTACCTTTTAGATGTGTTTATATGTGTGTATGCAGCAAATAACAGAAAGAGATAACCATGGAACATACCTCAACCATATGCAAT
>SNQJ01S0124072.1:16543-43190 GCA_010110895.2 Picea sitchensis
AAGATGAAGGATGTCTTATGTTGATCAGAAGGTAAAATGTCAATCTGGTTATACCCTGAGAAACCATCCATAAAAGAGAAAATTACGCTACCAACGCAATTATCAATAATCTAGTCGATGAAGGGCGTAGGGTAGTTATCTTTTGGACAAGCCTTATTGAGGTCCCTATAATCAACACAAACATGAATGGTCCCTAGCTTCTTAGTAACTGGAACAGTGTTTGAAAACCCATTCTATCAAAGGGACAGGATATATGAAGCAAGATTTCAATAATTTTTCAACTTCTTCCTGAATAGCCACGGTCTACTTAGGATGGACCAGGTGAAGTTTCCGTCGAATAGGTTTTACACCTGGGTAGGTTTTAATCTCATGCACAATGATCGAAGGATCGATACTTGGCATCTCTCTAGAGCTCCAAGCGAAGACATCGTGAAATTCTTTAAACAAAGAGGTATAGGAAACCACTGCATCGGGTGTACAACTAACACTGAGATTGATATTTTCGACGATACCTTCCTTGATCGAAATATCTGTTTCGAATGTAGAGGTAATGTTGCCTAAATTCCCTTCAGAAATAGCATCTTGTGTAAGTATAGGTGATTGGAGAAATTGGACAACATCAGGGGGGAAGATAGAGTGTATATCTTCCTAGATTTCTTCGAGAGGTGGAAGAAAAGAGGATGGATGATGGCTATCATCCCAAGGTATGTCGTTGATGCTAATCATTTCTAGCATTGATTCATCATAAGGAAAAATTTGGGAAATGTAGTTGAATGAAGACGTCAAAGAACTTAGCCACGATGGCATCGAGTAGCTGTCGGGTACCAATAGATGTTAGTCATCCAAGGAGGGAGAGGCATATTGGATAACAATGTATGAGGTTTCAACTAGACTAAGTGACATGGTGTCACCTAGGACCTTGAATTCCAACGGACTAGGTACAACCCAAGGGTCAGATGATTCCAGGGATTTGTAAACCGTAGTCGAAATCATATTGATTGTGGCAACATGATGGGCAGTGGGTGGAAGCGGTGTAGGGAAGGTACCCATAAGGCTAGATTATTTCAAAAATCCAACACCAACACTTTCATACGTGATCTTTTGATCTCCCAAAAAGGAAATATTGTTGGTAGCAGGAGTGGGAGCATCAGTTGTACAGAAATCTAACTGATCGACAGTGACAATTTTTCCTTGATGAGGAAATTAAACACATCGAAATACTGATGAAGCAACGACATACATAGAATAGAACCAACTTCTTCCAAGAAATAAGTTGTAATTGAGGGGAGCATTGACCACCTCGACATCAACAAAGATGTATTTTTCACCCAATTGGATGGACAAGGACTGCAAAATTCCATGGGGATGAAAACCTCGCCCATCGAATGGACATAGAATCATTGGGAATTTGTTAAGTGCAGTTGATTTCGAGATTTTCCAGTAGGCTAAAGATATTACACAAGTAGAGGCACCCTCATCCAATATAATGTGATGGATTTGTTGATTATGAAAAACAAAGTCAACTTGGAAAGAAATTTGTTGAGAGAGTCGAGGCGATAAATTATCCAGGTTAAACATGATATTGTTGGACAAGTCAGGATCAAAAGCACCAATAGCGGCCAAGAGCATTCTACATTGACTGGGGCAGTGTTGTAGAACTTATAAAGAAGACATTGCACACGGTGCTTGTGCCAGATCTTCAACAATGTTGTAGTTTTGGGCGGCACGTGAACTAGGATTAAAGGTAGATTTATGGATAGTTCTCTTAGGAGGGCATAAGATAGATTCGAACGTAGGTTAAACATGATATTGTTGGACGAGTCAGGATCAAAAGAACCAATAGAAGCCAAGAGTGTTGTACGTTGACTGGGGCAGTGTTGTAGAACTTATAACGTAGACATAGCACACGATGCTTGTGCCAGATATTCAACATTGTTGTAGTTTTGGGTGGCATGTGAACTAGGATTAAAGATAGATTTATGGATAGTTCTCTTAGGAGGACTAACTGATGGAGGAATAACGGAGGATAGTGATGGATACGGTAAAGTACCGTTAGTGACTTTTCCTTTGTTAGGTTTAACCGGTGTGTCCTATGTCTTAGAGAAGGTGGTTAAGTCAATCCCATTAAACATGTAAATATGGGCACTTTTCAAGGCTTCATCATGGGAAGGATGGATGGAACTGCCCCATGGAGAGGGGGTTTGAGAAACCATAGATTGTTGTTGTGGAAAAGGATGAGTAAGCACAATGGGTTGGGAATTACCCTTGAAACATTTGGCCACTTCATCGTGATGTGGACAATCATGAGTGTAGTGATCGTCACCACAAATAAGACATGGGAACTTCAGTTTCCGCTGTGGTTGATTTTCGTTAACAAGTGCTGAGTTTTGAGCTTTCGGTGGTTCATTGTTATTATTCTTTTTGTTTTTGTTATTTGTCTTCTTCTTGCCTCTGGTTTTTTGTGAAGGGGAAGATTGAACTGCATTAACCTCATAGATTTGATTTTGGGGGGAGGTAGAGGAGGGTGCAGTCGAACTGGGAGTGGATTTCGAAGTAGATCGATTTTCTGTTCCATTTGACTAGGAAACAGATTGTGTTTTGATGGAGCCGATAACTCCATCCGCATGTGACATGGATGATGGTTTATATGGATCGATATTTGCACGGGTAGCATTTGGGATTAACTCATACAAAGTACCATATTGGGAATAAACCAAATCTAAGTATTGAGCCCAAGAAATGGCCTCTTCCTCGGTGACTACACCACCCATGGTGACATCACGAGTGATCGGGGGTAACAGTGATTTAGTGAACCATTCCACTAATAATTGGTTAGGAATGATTGCTTTGATCAACCTTCGTCATCGTCTCCCCTCATGAATATGATCAGAGATATGCACAGAGTTTTTCTGATGAAGGGAGGTCAAGAGTTCAGTACCCATTTCATATCGAATGGGTAGTTGAAAGTGCATGAGAAATCACATGGCAAGGGAGGTAAAATCTTGGAAAGAACCACATGGAAGTTCGATACACCACTTGGCTTCTGAGCCCGTAAGTGTTCACTGAAAAGATGTAAATGGATAGAGTCGTCCATTAAGGATTTCAATGAAAACCATAAATAGAAAGTCATCACATGGTTATTTGGGTCTTCTCTAGGTTTACCGTCAAATTTTGGAATATCAGAAGGTAGTTTAGCCGAAATCACTAGCCAAAAAGGATAATGACGTATAGGATCATTGGTCAACCGAGACAAGTCTGGGAGATATAGAGTAGCAAGGAGCGGTAATTGTCGGTTAACTTGAGGGTGATACTGGTGTGGCATAGGTACACCGGTAGGACCATAAACTAGGTTAGGTGGGTAATTGTAACCAGTAGGTCCTACTGCATATGGTTGTTGCTGACCAGAGTAAACAGGATTCGAGGAGGGTTGAGAAACATGTGTGAGTGGAGGATAACCTGATGGGTTTTGAGGATTATAATTCGGTTAATGGGTTTGTACATAAAGTGGATATACATTTTGTCCATAAGGAGGATAATGTTGTTGTTGTTCTTGAGAATGTTTTCGCTAAGGAATATTGGATTTCCCGGAAAAGGAGTGTGCCAAGGATTGTGCGTTGTAGATGCATTCCATCCATAAGGTTGATTATGGGTTCCAGTTTTAGGCTGCCCCCTAGCATGAGGTTTCCCTTCGAATGGAGGTTGACCCCCAAATGAATGTTTCTCTCCAAATAGATGTTTCCCTCCGAAAGGATGTTGCCCCCCGTCATGAGGTTGAGTCCCTGGAATTTGGAAACCAGATGTAAATGACTGACTGGTGCCGTTTAATGGATTAGAGCCACCAAGACCAGTCCCTTCGGTTGGTTGTATAGGTATGGAACTTCTAGGTATAACTTGGGTAGTGCTGACAACAGAAGAATTAAGTGCTCTGTACCTAAGGGGAAGTGACAAAGAAGGCCTAGATGAAAGTGGTGTACCAATGGGAGCTTGGATAACCACCACATTGCCGGTGGGAATAGTTACAATGTGAGGGACCATCGCGGAATGGGCCATCTGGAGAGAAATAGTGGAACTCGGACCAACAGAATGCATGTTCAGATCAACGAATGGTGTGGTTGAGATGATGGTCGTACCAGTAAAATGATCTAAAGGTATGGTATAGGTAACAGATGTTTCGGGTATTTGGGAGATGACATGTATATCAACACCTATTCCTAATCTGTAAAGGTCTCACATCGTGCGAGGTGGGATTCAAACTATATCAACAGTCCAAGGGAGTCTTTGACTCGAGGAATCAAATGAGACCCAATCGAAATTTCAAAAGGATCAATGAAAACAAGTTCTCCAATGGAATTCATATGGAAAAAATGCCTTTCATATCCCATAGGAATTCAGAAAGCCTCCATAGGATCCGTAACAATTCAAAATTTTTCTAAAGAGGTAGAAACTTCCTCCTATGAGGTTATAATGTCATGGACCTCGCTCTGTTGAGGAGAGCCTTCCATAGAATGAGGGGGTAAAGGGGTAGAATATTCCATATTTTCTGGGGGAAGTCCCTGTACCCTATGAGAATGACATGGAGGGTCGATTTTGGTGGAAAAAAGGAGAAGGAAAAAATCTATGGCCAACTAACATAAAAGAAACAACGTGCACTAATCAAATCTAGGAATCAAACCAAGCAAAGAAAACCTTCTCTCGATGACCATACTAGTTGGTGATGAAACCCAGCATCGCATGATCAAGTCAAGAAGGGGCTAGGATATGGTGGARCAATTACGATGGCGACCTACTTAACAGACTTGCRCCTTGGTGGAAGCTTCCACACAGTAATTTTGGATTTTCCCTCCAAGGATCCCAAGTGAGTTTGACCAACGTCTRTTCCAGGTACAGTGAGACTTCCCTTCACCATCACCTTCTGTAAGTACCTAAAKATTATGGCTACTAAGAACACCAACTTGTAGTCATCCCCTAGGCAAGTACAATCGATAGTCCGTTCTAAACGTATGAGCAGGATAACAAGTCTGAAATCCTTCGAGAGAACTAAGGACAAGTGGATCGGTAGAGCTCTAGAGGACCCCGAACGGATTCGGAGTTCACGAAGCACAGAGACCAAATGAAAGCAGTCGAACCTCAAGAAGAACCCTCAATGCACGATCTGACCACTAGAAACAATTGAACCACGAAGGGATAATCTCCGTAACCCTCCCGAATGTGACCTCGTTTGTAACCCCTATGTGAGAGGGGGATCCCAGAAAGCTTATACGACAATTGGATTTTTCTCTCCCTATCACAAGATGCTAATGTTTGTTTTGAATACTTTTTAGAGCTTTACTCACAGCCTAATCCCAAGTTCTAATCCTATTCTAATGTTGGTGGAAGATCCTAAAAAAAAAATGTTCTAGATAAATTTTAATTAGCGTTAATTTTGTGGTTGTTCTTTACTCAAAAGGTGTATGACAATGAAACTGATGGTATTATGACTCAAATCCCAAAAAGATGTATAAGAAATGATAAGAAGTACTTTCTTTCAATGAATTCTTATTTAAGGGAAAGAGAAAGATGTTATTTTCGTTGTCAAACACTAATATGCAGAATCCTCAATCAATTTGTTTCTCAATCAAATCCAATATAATGCTAAAATCTCATAGAATTCCTTTCTAATATCCAAAAACAATCATAAAAAGTATCCTTTTGCTTTATGTTTGAATGATAATAAATCCGATATAAAACTTCCTATGTCATCCAGATTGCAAAGTCCATAAGGTTCAGATAATCAAAAGCAATTTACACACAAACAAAAAACACACTCTCATCGTGATAAAACAAGAAAGACAAAGATGACAAAAATTTGCAAAAAAGAAAACCAAAAACTCAAAAAGATTGAAAATGGCATGGATGAGATGACCTCAAATACCAAATGGAAAGGTGCATAGACCTTTGAATATCCTCACGAAGGCTTTTAATTATTCAGATAAATGAGGAGAAAACAATAAGTTAACTCTAGGTCATCAAAGTCAAAGAGTGACTTCGAGGCAAGGAAAGAAAATGTCAAATTTCCAAAAAAAAGATTATCAATTCTTAGAAAACAAGGTGTTTAAGGCCTGGACCAAGATGTACTGAGGTTGTAAAACTCCCAAGCAAGTGCCAGAATCAAGAAATGAATTCAAAGAGTGAAAATCTTGGAAGATTTCTCACAGAAAAGGGCCAATGCTCTAGTGTAATGGGAACCAGAGTGTTCCAATTCTCTATGTGAGGCCAATAGGGAGCGCTAATGCTCTAATAGCAAGGGCAGGAGAGCGTTAGGCTCTCAGAACTCATAAAAAATGCTGAGAAAGTCAAAGTTTCAAGCAAACTCAGTTAATCAGGGTGAATATGATGTCATAAAGAGGCAATCAATCATATCTAAGAATCATATACATGATGTGGACAAGGTCAAAAGATGAGCAAATACCAAGAAAATGCCTAGGAAAGAAATAAAAAATCAAAGCTCCTCCCGAGTGGAGTTGCCAATTTATGTGACAGGAGAATCCCCCTGTGGAAAAGTGGATTCCCTCTTGGATGATAGACCCCTAAATCCAAGATAGAAAGTGTTATTATGGACACTAACATTCCTCTATCATAAATGTAAACTATCAAAGAATAAAAGGGAAGAAAGGAAAGTACCTTTTTACTGACGTTTGTCCTTGTTCTCTCCAAGATGATCTTGATCTCCAAGTTTAGTTGAAGGTCCTATGGTACGATGAGCAACAACAACAATACTTCCTACTCTACTATGATTAGCTTTATAATGAATCTATGAAATAAACAAGTTCATATACACAAACTTTAAAGGAAATATGCCAAGCACGAATTTATATTATTGAGAACAAAGTGTTTCTTACAGCCATGGATGTAGTGCAACAGCATCACCAAGCTCCCTTTGTCCAGACCCTTGCTCAAATAATCCACAAACATAATGTTGATGCTTCAATGATATCTCCCTTATGAGATCATAAGTTAGATGCTTTATAATGTCTCTCTCTTTCACCAAGAGAAGGCCTCCTTATATAGGCTTGGAGAAGCCTAACCACTTGAGAGATATTTGGGATAAGTTGAGGATTCTTCTCCTTCAGCTAAGGATATTCCCTAATATTGAGGCTTGACCTCAGATTCAAATCCAACCACTTTCAGAGATTGAGGGGATTCTTCCCTGATTTCACTCAATAGACCAAAATTTACCCAAAAAAGGGGCAACTCTCCCTCTGAATGGGGCATAGAGAGCTCCAACACTCCCCTAGAAAAGAGTACAAAGCACCAACGCTCCCTAACATAGCATAGGGGAGCACTCCCTTCAAAAAATTGACTTTTTAGTGGTTTTTCCAATGGCAAAAGACTTGTACTTTTTGTCAAATGATTTCTCCTCTTCAAAACTAGTCTTTGAGGTGTCTTTCAAGTGTTCTTGATAACAATATGATATTCGCGACACTTGTGGGAGAAATGTGACACTTACGACATTTGGTAATGACGACACTAGGCCATCATCTTAGTGAGTAATTTTGATGTGTAACAACAACTAAGGGCATGATCAATCCTCCTAGGTGCTCCTTAGTTACTTCCCTAAGAAATTGGGTTGAGTACTACAATTGGACACTACAAGTATAACAGAGAGAAATAGTACCTAACACTCCTTTGTATTTCAGAATCTACAAATCCTAACTTCTACAGTCAACAAATGGAACTCCTACATCTATGCATCTAAAAGGAAATTGGAGATTTTGTCACCACTACAATAATCAATCAGGAATAGCGCTCCCATAGTAGTACTTCAAAAAAATATTTCGGGTCCTTCCAACACCATTATGGGAGACCAGTCTCAAAATATTCTTTATGTTGTGTTGATCACATGATTATACTTCTTTATTAAATTTTTTACGTTGAATCAACAATGCATTGTTAGTAGTATATCTCAAAAGACTCTTGAGCCGTAGGTTATATTGAGCTAAGTCGGGGCTAAAATTTTGAAAGGATCTTAAGTGGTCCCATTGTCCATACTTATAGCATGGAAACCACTAAGAACCAACCTCAATTCCTCCACACTAAGCAACAAAATCTTGACACCAAGGTTTCTAGCCTTAACTATTGATTTGAAAACCTTTCTCTAAAGGTTAAAGATCAAGTTCAAGGGATCCTAACAATATCGGGATATATATGTACAAACTTGAGTATGACCGAAATAGATCCATCTTAACCTCATATATATCAAGCACTGAGAGGGATCCAATATCTCGAGGAGAAAACCTTTTTTATAGTGAAAAAATTGAGGAAAAGTTAAAGGTTTTCACCTCTAGATATTTGATCCCTCTCGTCACTTGATAGATCCAAGGTTAAGATGGATCTATGTTGGTGGTACAATATACATGTTTTTATTATCACGTCGATTATCAATTGAACTGACTTATTGTTTATATGTGTTTTTATTTATTTATATATATTTTAATGTTTTTTATTCTTTTATTACTAATTTAATATTAATTTATGTATTTATGTATTTTTTACTATTATTTTAATGCATTATGTTACATGAACATCTCTCCCATACAATGATGTAGAGAACCTTTTCGTGCAAAGATTCCAAATACAAACATAAATATAGCAAAAGAGGAATATTTAAAAAAAAAAGAGGACACACACACTCTTTCTAGATTCCCATCACCCACCCTTTCAATATCATAATTCATGGCATCACTTTACAAATATTGACATGAAAAAGTTTGATTCTTGAAAATATGTAGGTTGGGTTACCCATATGGAACATTATTTCTCTCTCCGTGACATTACTAATGACCTATATAAACAAAAATTGGGGGTCTTATGTATGAATTCAAAACATTGGCAATAACGGAAATGGTATAAGAAATATTATGAAAGCTACATTGCTTGGACCTAGTTTATAAAACTTGTTTGGGTTTGTTTTGAACGTGAAATTCACTATTTAAGATGATTAAAAAAATTACACCAAACACGCATAGTCATTGACTATATTATGGCCCTTGAGAAATTAAAAATATACACATAAGGATTATTTAATTTTTTTTTCAAAGAATGTTTCATCAGATCTCTTCAAGAGAAAATTAAAGAACATGTCACAATTCATGACCCACACACATGGTTAAGCTTGCGACTAAGCTAAATAAGTTGATATGGTGATCAATGCTCAAACCAAAAGACTCCCTATATAAACAAAAAAATTAGGGTCTTATGTCTAGTTTCAGAACATTCGCAATAATGGAAATGGTATAAGAAATATTATGAAAGCTACATTGCTTGGACCTAGCTTTATAAAACTTGTTTGGGTTTGTTTTGAACGTGAAATTCACTATTTAAGATGATTAAAAAAATTACACCAAACACGCATAGTCATTGACTATATTATGGCCCTTGAGAAATTAAAAATATACACATAAGATTATTTAATTTTTTTCAAAGAATGTTTCATCAGATCTCTTCAAGAGAAAATTAAAGAACATGTCACAATTCATGACCCACACACATGGTTAAGCTTGCGACTAAGCTAAATAAGTTGATATGGTGATCAATGCTCAAACCAAAAGACTCCCATTCACTACTCGCACTAGCTCTCTAGTGGCTAGTACCCCTAGCTCCTCCATCTCTCTTCCATTAATAATTCAAAAGTCATCTCCCAAAGAGATGGAAATATGCCAATGCCTCAAACTTTGTTTTAACTATGATGAGAGGCATTTCCAAAGGGCACAAAATGTAAAGAAAAAATATTTAAATGGATGTATCTCCATAAGACCACTGTATCGTAGTGTACCAATTGCTTTGATACAAATTTGTAGTGTACCAATTGCTCCGATACCAATTTGTAGTGTACCCTTTCACTACCCAGATTTCCCAACCCCTCAGTTTTACCATCCTGTACATGGAAGTTCACATAATTGGTACAAGAATTTTAAAAAAAGCACATGCATTTAAACAAAATTAAACACACTTAACAACTCAGAGTAAAATATATGGGTATCGCTATAATTAAATGTTCCATAGCATTCATCATTAATTCATTTACATAGCGGAAAACATGATACAACAACACAGCCATGCCAAACGGTTAAACATAATCAATACTTATTCAGACAAATTGAAATCGTAATAACCAAGTGTGCTTTCCACGAACCTTCCAGCCTTTAGACCACACTGCTCATCACCAACAAGAGGTCACCCCCGAGCCGGGACCGAGCTCCACCCCGAGGCAAGGAATCTGTACATCAAAATGAGGTTATAGGGAAGACAACACATACACATTCAACAAGAAGAATCTCTCCCAGAAATCTCCACGCTAACTGCACACAGACCCTCATTCCACACAAGCCTGCTCCACCCTGTGGGAGTGCACCTTTCTCTGTCACTAGATAGTCCTTCGACTACCACCTCCCCTACCTCGGGTTACAGGAATGTGACCTAATTCCGAAGTCTCTAGGCTCTATGGCGCGGCTGTGGATTTCTCTCTCAGAGTTCTCCTTCAAGCCACTCTCACCTCGAGAGTCGCGTGACAGCCAACAAGCCTCACGCTAGCCAAGATCACAGGTCACATCAATCCACTCTGAAAACACACACAATGCTTCCAATAAATTCACCATTAATCACAAAGATGACCTCACTATGAGTGTTTCTTAGAAAGGTGCTTCACTTAATGTGCTAGTCCATTCTCACACTCGCAGATGCTTCCACTCACGCCCAGACAGAACTCCCGTTTCAAGAATACGCTTTTCTGGACGGGATTGTAATGGCACTCTCACTCATAGCTCGGGATGTGGTGGTAATACACTCTGGCTCTCGTGCAAACACAATCAATCTGCTTTCAGAGATGAATCAGATATCCAACGTAGGTCGCACTTGCCCACGCCATTGAGGTTCGGGCCTCGTAATGAGGCGTAGTGTCCATTCTGCCAGCTCGGGGAGTTTTTATTTGAGATGCACTGTATACACTTCAATACCCCGAACCGCATGCATCTCCATCCTCCGTACACCTTCTCCCACCACTTGGGAATTCACTGGTCCTTCCAAAAAGGACTTAGGATAAAATAATGTGCATATGGATTTTATGAATAATAATAAAATGATACCTGTGCCTGCCCCTAGGCTTAAATTTCAGCCCTCACTTTCCCACCTTTCACTTCATCCTCACTCCATTCTAATGATTCTCACAATCTCCATCACTTCTTTCATCAGTGGCTCATTTCCAAGACCTTGCTATTTGTTAAAGTGCCGCGATACATACAAATACATAAAAATCCAGTGCCCGTGCTCTCTGTACCCTTAAAGTTTCTCCGCCTAATCAAATACATGTTTCGGCCTGTTTTATACAAAATTTGGCTCACCTCAAAATTATAACACATATTTATTTCATACCCTTTCAGAGTATTGGTTACATCAAGGTTCTACTAGGGACACTACAATCCTCTCCCTTATTTTTGCACTGCCCTCGCAACTTACACTCTGCAAGCCTTTCAAAAATCTTCAAAGGTAAGTGTATCGTCAAGATAATATCTCAACAAGATGTTCCCATGTCGCTGGGCCTCGGGGACCAGTATTCAGGTCCACTGACCTTTACAAGCTCTATTGCTCTATTTCGGAGCTGCTTGTTTTTTCCTATCCAATATACGCATGTACTTTCAGGACACCTTCTTGTTCCACCGAATCACATTCCAATCGATAACATGATTAGCATCGTACATATTTCTTAAGCAAGAAACATGAAACACATTATGTACAAATATGGATGCAGGTAATGTAAAGCATGTATGTAATCGCCCATTCCTTTCTAGGATCTCAAATGGCTCACAAAATCTGGCTGCTAACTTGGTGCAACTTCCCAATTTCGGGAACTCCCTGCTAGCTTTCACTTTCGTGAAAACATGGTCACCCACTTGAATTTTCTATGGGTTCCAAGCATTATCGTTGTAATTTTTCTCACCGGCTCCGGCGTTTTCAAATTCTGCTTGATTTTGATCATTTGATCTTCCATCTCCTTGAGTAGTTCAGTTCCAACATTCACTACAAATTGGATTATCCCAAATTTCACGTGAGTTTTGCATTTTCTTCCATAAAGTGTCTCAATGGGCTCATCTTTAGAGATGCATGGTACCCATTATTGTAGGCTTAATTCTACCAAATGCGTGTAGTCTTCCCACTTTGATGGTTTATCCATCACATACATTCTCAAAGATATTCTATTACTCTGGTTACCCTCTCTATCTATCCATCGCCCGGATGGTATGTCATCAAGTTCGGGGATTCGCTTCCTAATCCCTTTGAATGCCCTTCCGTAACTGCGACTCGTCCCTATCGCACACAATTGTCTTAGGGAATGCAAAGGCAACTTCTTTTTAAAATATATCAACAAACAATTCACGCTTCAGGTGGTTTTTAGGGGAATAAATGGGGCGTTTTTTCCACCACCACCATGATTGAATCATGCCGTTGTTTGTTCTCGTAATCCCGTGGATAAAATCCATATTACTCTCCCATTTCCACTCTAGACAGGTAAGGTCGCAATAACCCCGGCAGTCTGTGGTCAGCCTTGACCTTTTCTCAGTATTCCATACATCTAGCTATGTATTCAAGAATTTCCTTCTTCATATTTGGCCAGAAATAATGGCTTTTGGATCACCAATATAGTCTTTTTGATATCCGTGATGTCCTTCATATGGAGCATTATGCATTTCCTTTAGAATTTCCAACAATTTCTCATTTCATTGCCGCATACACCGCTTTTTACAGAAGTAAATCATCAGTTCTCAAGGTATAACTTTCCTTGGTTTATGCTTTCCGCTATCGTAGTTTTGTTACCACTTGGTACCGCGAAATCAAAGATTCGCAGAGATCAGAATTGGCTTCAACCTACCAGAGCATGCTAATGGTTGTAGCATGTAATTCATGCACCTTCATATTGAGTGCATCAACCGCTTTATTGTCTTTTCCTTCGATATATTTGATATCAAAGTCATACCTGATAGAAATTCCACCATCTAATTTGTCCGCATTTGTTGTTGGTTGATCAAATAAATATTTTAATCGCTAGGACCGTTTCTTAATTCAATTTTCTTTGACCATGAGGTAATGTCTCCATTTAATCAGAGCGTGGATGATTGCTGACAGCTCTAAATCATGAGTCGCATAATTCTTTTCATGCTCTTTCAAATTTCGGGACTCATAAAGTAAATTATATAACCTTCTCAAGTCAGAACTCTCCACTTCTCCTTTACACGATCCGTACACCGCATAACTCTTACTTGACTAACAATGTTCAAGATTGGAGTACTTGTGAGAAGTTGCTTCAATTGTTGGAAGATGTTCTCACATTGTTCCGTCCATCGAACTTCTTATCCTTCTTTGCAAGGAAGTGATAGAAAGCTATCCTGAAAATCCATCTATAAACCTCCTATAATAACCCGTAATTCATGAAGGATCTAACTTCGTTACATTTCTTGGTGCTGGCCAATCTTGAATGGCCTTTACCTTCTCGTAGATCCACAGCCGACTTCTTATTTAAATAATATGTCCTGCATAATGGATCTGTCTTTGATAAATGAGCATTTGCTCAATTTTTCATATAGCAGGTGTTCTCAAACACCGCAGCATTCATTCTAAGGTGTTTTTCGTGTTCTTCCTCTGCCTTGGAGTACACCAAGATATCATTCAAGAAGACTATTACACAGGACGAACTTTACAGATGAATTCTTTCAACACTCCATTCATTAAGCACATGAAGACAGCCAGGCGCCATGGATACCCAAATGACACCACAATGAACTCATAATGACCGTATCTTGTTCAAAAGGCGGTCTTGTTGATGTCCTCTTCTATCCACTTGAGAGTTCGACGAAGATCTTATTTTCAAAAATACTTTCGTATCCTTTAACCGGGATCAAAAGATCGCCAACTTCTGGCGAGGATATTTGTTCTCGACAAAGGACTCTATTCAACTCATGAAATCGATGCACACTCTCAACGTCCCATCTTTCTTCACAAATAGGACTGGGCCCCCACTATGACACATCGGGATCTAATGTAGCTCTTCTTCAATAGCTCTTCGAGTCGCAGCTGTAACTCTTCAAATTTCCCGGTGTGTCATCCTATAAGGAGCTTTCAAAACCGGAGTCGCCTGTGCATCGCATTTATAGAAAAATCGATGTCCTCTTTGGAGGTAGTCCGTGCACCTCCTGAAACACGTTTTTGAATTCTTTGAGCACCCTGTTGTCTTCTATATTTGAGACCACATCTTGGAATACTTCTTCCACCGGATGCAAATAATTGATAGCCTTTACTGTAGCACTTCTTTAGCTGCATTTTTGAGATTTCTCTAACAACTACGGCTATGGGAATTCCTTGGAGTGTTATCTGAATTCCTTCTTTGTTCAAGCATGTGAACCTCTTATTTTCGCAATCCAAAAGGGCATGGTGTTGGTCCAACCACCATCCCACGAAAGCAAATATGAGAGCCTAAAGGCGTAATGTTCAATTCAGCCTTAGTGCTTCTTCCCTTTCATGTCCACCTACCAGACTTAACCACTCCAAGGATCTTCCATTGGTTCCTGTGGCTAACTGCACCAACTAAGACTTCTCATGTTTGTTCTTCATTAGATTCAAACTTTCCACCACCCTAGGATCTACATAACTATGATTCAGCCCTTAATCAATCAAAATAACAAGTGGTCTATTGTTGATCATACCTTCCACCTAAATCATGTGAGATTGAAATCCTCGCTGTTTGCTGTCCGTGGTCACAGATCCTGGGCAGTCACGCCATATCCTCCACTTTTTCAGCCTGTTGAACATTGTGGACAGCTCTCGCTTTGTCATTTTTGTGGGGGAAGTATTTGTACCTATGATTCTCTTTACAACCCCAACACACTCCATGGTTGGAGGCCTTGACATTTGTTCACCTTCAATTTCCTCGGGCTCTTTAAAAGCTGGATCGTCCTCAAGGATCAAGCTTTCAAAAAGCGTAGGCTTGCTTCCCTTTCCATCAGTTTCTTTCTTAAACCTCTTCGGTTATCCCAAGCCTTCCGAAAATGAGTCTTTTATCTCACGTTTCAGATAGGAATTTCTGCCTCTATGGTTTCTTCCATGGTGTTAGGGTCATCGTATTGAATCTGTCACCAATGGAAGGTGGAAGTCCACTCGACAATTACTAATTGCCTTTGACCTAATTGAACATACCGCATTCCGTTAAAACTGCTCATACTCATCAATGGTCATGTTGTCTAACTTGAGTTCAACTCCCTTCATCTTCTATCATAGTACTTTGTCGCATTTTCCTCGGAATACTTCTTGAATTCTTCCAAGTGACCTCTTTCTTGATGTGTCAGACTCCCACAAACTCATCCCACCACATAGATGCCTTTCCTTTCGTTGGTACATTGCAATTCTTCATTTATGTGGAGCATAATAATTTCGCAGCCTAGAAGTATTTCTTCATGCCAAGCAACCATAACTTCAAGATCTTCCTCCTTCTTATGCTCCCCAACAAATGTTGGAGGTTTAATTTTATTCATCTCTCCCCTCAATTCCTCCCTTCCAGATTTATCAGCCATGCTTTTCTCGGTAGGTGATGGGCTTGAACTACTGTGTGCTCTCCTATGGGAGTGATTTTGGGAGTGATGGTGATCTATGTTACCACTCCTTTATCTTTATTTCTTCTTAGGGGTCCCGTGACTCCTTGTTTTTCTTTAGCCACTCTCCTTAACCAATTTTTCTTCTATTCTTTCCAAAGTCTCAAGATGAATCTTAAGTTTACTTCCCTTGTCGACTGACTCATGAGATTTCTACACTCTTATTCCTTGGCCTCTTTGTAACCCTTCAATGATTTTCATCATGTCCTTCCTTATCCATCTCTTTTCCATGCCCATTAGAGGCGATCCTCCCTCGTTAACATCCTTTCCTTCTTTTTCATCTTCCATTTCGTGGATAATTTGCACTTTTTCCCACTCCATACTTGGCGCTGATTGTCTGGAGTTTTGGTCTTCTCACAGATTCTCGAATACACACTCTCCGCGTAATCCAATTCAAATTGTTAGCCATTAAACTTCATGAATATCCCACACTATTCATAATTAATACGGTAACAAGAATGAAAGTTATTTTGTCTTCCTGGCCGGAGTTTTGCAACTTCGACATCAGGTTTACTATCCTGATTCCCCCGACCGATAAGCTATTTTACGTATAGTCCTCCCGAAGCCTAGCCTCTGACTATATGACCATGTCTCCAAGACTGGTCATTTCCCTCACGCGGATCATCCCTATCTGAGTTTTCGCGACTCATGCTCGGCCAACAAAGGCGATGTCTCACAACTCCTCGATTCTCCGATTCGATATGCCTTAGCTTTTTCCAAAGCAGCCCTATCCTGATATGACTGCTGTCTCAGCGACCAGCCTTATCCCTTTATCTGGGTTCACCGATTTCAACGCCATGCTCATACGCTCACGGGATACCCGATGGGTCCCAGTCGTTGACTTGTCAACATTCCTTTCGCCTGTCACTAAAATATTCCACCTGTCCTCCTAACAGTTGTTGTGGCCCCACTCACCTAAGCCATATCGAGAAATCGTGTATCGCGATTTTCCATGCTAGAAACCTTGCCTCTAATCTCCCGATTCTCGACTCCCAATATGCCGACGCTTCTGCTTTTTTTAACCTTTTATGCTAAGCCCAGTCCATGTGTCCTACCTTAGGATCGAATCAAACTACCATTGACTTTCGTGGTTCAGTTCCACAACGCATGGACTCCTCGTCCTCACATTCTCATTTCCTAATCCCGACATTTTCGACGGATGAGTCTTCTATCAGGAATTCTTTCCGATGGTGTGACCGCCATGTGTCCACTAAAATGAATGGTTCGATTCGCTAATTGGGCAGATCATGATTGCAGGAGAAGATTTCATTGCTCGAACCCGATTCTCTCGAAGTTCCGACTTCTCCAGATCGACACGCTCCTCCCGAGTTTAAATCCTGGGCAATATCAAGAGGTTTTAAACCTCTTGCACGTTCTCCAGATCTGATGGTTAAAAGGGTTTGCTTTCCCTCCCGAATAGATCCTAAATATCCTACACTTACGGTGTGGATTTCTCTTTCCCTGTGGACTTATACCACACTTGTTGTGGTTTCATAACGCCGCTATGCCTCCTGAGATTTAAAAACTCGTTAAGTAACTACTTGACACTTTGGGGCAAACCAAGGTCCGAAATTCGCCATTCCAGGCTTAATTTATCCTCATATTTTCGGTCCAAAGATCGCTCTACTAGCCCATCTAGGATCAATGCAACCTCTTCGTCGATATAATTTTAGGTGTACCAATTGCTCTGAGAAGCAATTTGTAGTGTACCAATTGGTCTCGATACCAATTTGTAGTGTACCCTTCACTACCTGTGTTCACCCAACCTCTTGCTTACCATTCATTACATGGATTTAAAAGAAACATTTTAACTGCATCAAACATTACCTTGCATCAACTCGTAGTAAAATATATGGGTACTACTATAATTAGAATGTTCCATAGCATTCATCATTAATTCATTTATATAGCGGAAAACATGATAATATAACAACACAGTCATGCCAAACGTGTTAAATCATAATTCGTAATAATGCATTCAGGACACCGGAGAAATCACCAAATTAAGTGCCTTCCACGAACTCCTCCTACTTTAGACCACAATCGCTCATCACCAACAAGTAGGTCACCTCTCGAAGCCGGGACCTAGCTCCACCCCCCGCAAGGGAATCTATACATCAGATGAGGTTACAGTGGAAGACAACACATACACATTCAATGGGAAGAAGCTCTCCCAGAAATCTCCACGCCACACCGCATTACTGCACTTCATTCCTCACATGCCTGCTCCACCTGTGGAGGTACCTTCTCTCATTACCTAGACATCTTTCCTACAAATTCCCTTTACTCTTGAGTTACACGTAATGCATTCTGACCGAAAAGTCTCCGGCTCTGTGGCGTTTTACGGTGGGATTTTCTGTGAGTTTTCTTTTCCCTCTCAAGGCACTCTCACCCGGAGGAGTCAGCAAGACAAAGCCAACAAGCTCACGCAGTTCAAAGATCAAGCAGAGTCACATCAATCCATGGGAAACATGCATAATGGTTCCAACAACTAGCTTTTAGCACCACAGATGACCTCACCTGAGTGTTTTGAGCAGTTTCACGACAAGCAGCTCATTTTCCCCACATCACAGATGCTTCACTGCCCAAAGACAGTGGAATTGCCTGTGAATGCTTTCTGATTGACTAGAATGCACTCGACTCATAGCTCTCGACAAGTTAATACACCGCTTTCCCTGTGCAAACATGCCAACGGGGCCAGAGATGAATCAGATATCCGGGCCAGAGGTCGCACTCTGCCCACGACAAAGGTCTTGCCTGTAATGGAGGCGCAGCCCATTCTCTACCGGGCCAGTTTTTTTTTATTTGCATGCACCAGGTTGACACTTGTCACCCGGGAATCAAGATTCATTCCATCTGTACACCTTCCTCCCACCACTGGGAACTCACTCAAGGTCCCAAAAAGGACTTAGGATAAAATAATGTGCATATGATTTTATGAATAATACTAAAATATTATTCCGTGCCTAAGCCCCCTAGGCTTAAATTTCTAGGCCCTCACTCACTTTCCCACCTTCAGCCCCCGATCCCTTGCCCATTCTATGGACACTCATTCCCCCATCACTTTTCATCGCGGGTCTGGCCTCAAGCACCTTGCATTTTTGTTATTTTATTGAAGTGCCGCATACATACAGATACAAAATCAAACCCTTGGCCTACCCCAGCTCTATGGCTCATTCAACACATAAGCCAACGGGCTTATACAAACTTGGCTCACCACCCCATAAAACATAATTACAATTTCTAATGCAAGCTTTACATCAGGCTCTACTTGGGACACTACACGTAAGAAATTATAGCTAAATATACTTGTTCATGGAAATTTATACCAAGAGTATGTATATTTCCAAATCTAAGGGTTGTGGCTTACACGAAAAAATTTAGGGGTTAAATTTCACCACTGGGCTAATTTTTCATATTTTATATCTAATTTTTTGAATTTTCATTTTTCTCTCAAAATGATTCACCCAAATTATATAGATAAAATGATTTTACTACAAATTTCCAAAACAATATAGGAATTATATAAAACTCTTTATAAATTTGAATATTTTTACTCTAAAATATTGCCAAATATTTTATGGTTAGCATTTTAAGAATTAATAATATTCACCAAGGTTACTACACTTTAACATAAGATGGATCCTTAAAATTTTCTATGGGTTAGATACAAAAAATATAGAGATGAAGCTTGAAAATGATACCTTAAAAAATCGATTTGAATAACATTAAAACCCTATTCTAAATTATGAAGAAACAAAAGAAAAGAAAAATGTAGCTCTGAAAGGAAGCACACAAATTTAAAGTATGTCAATTTTACTTTATACCCAATAGAAAGAGAGATCTCATATTTTAAAATAAAATTTCCATCCTTAAAATCATCCCCCATCTATTTCCGCCTCATTCTATGGCATATCTAGAAGAAGCATAATAGAATAATTTTCCATTCACTTTCATCTCCTTCGACTGCTATTTGGCCTAAAATTCATCACAACATTGTGGAAACTACGAGGAAAAAGAAATGGGGGACTGACAAAATCAAGTGTGAGGGCAGTGAACAAGCCATATTAAACCAATGAGATCTATGTATTTGTCTATTTGTCTATCTTCCTCAACATTGTCTTCTAGTCCAAAGAATCCCAAACAAATGGCATCTTTCTCCCTTTGGATTCATCAAATTAAATTCTGACAGAGCCTCAAAGGGTAATCATAGCTCTGAAGTTTTTGGAGTTTCCTTTCGTGACAAATCGGGATTCCTCTGTCACATCCTAGCTAAGAATATTGGGCATAATTCCAACAATGTTGTTGAATTATGAGCTCTCTCACGAAATAAGGCAAGCTATCCAGCTTTGCTTCCATCAACTAATTATGGAATGGGACTCTCAAATAATAATAAGCATATTATCTAAACTCAAAAATGGCTCAAAGCCAACCAAAATTTCTACCAGTTGGAGGCTTCTAGGAAGCTTTGAATCTTCGAAGAATATGATCTCTCCTCATATGGTCATTATTCCCTCACATGTTCCCAAGGAGGCCAATAATATAGCAGACAAGTTAGTCAATGCCAAAATTGATAAAAATAGGGTGACCTACATTGTAGCTCTAATCAATCCCCGATGCACCCCCTTTTTCGAGAATGCGTAGCCCTGGAAACATAGGATGAATCCTCCCTAGATGGGGTGATATCCACTTTCTCATGACCAAACATGTAGATAGCATATTCCCTTCCAAGTTCTCTCTCATGCCAGATCCTTATGAAGTGCATGGAAGGGCTACACATTTAAACACATATAGACACATTAATCCAACTCTAAGTTCACATCAGTATGTGATGGACAAAGAAAGGCTCAATGGTACAAGGATAGTACATCACAGTCACTTCAAGCACATTACCTCAATTATGGTCTCCTATTATCATTTATGAAAAAGCAGTCTACATAGGATAACTAGGAAGGGTGGTGGGTATATTCATGTTTTGTTGATGGTTTGGAAACCCATTCTCACTAGTTGTAGGAGAATTTTGGACTCAAACTCTCTGTTATCCTCTCTCGGTGTGGCTTGTGCTCTATGTTTGCAATGTCCTTACTAAGTGGCCTTCAGCCCTTAGGATCTCAACTAGTCACAAGAATATGAGACTACCTCAACTATTTCTGGAAAATAGGAAAGAAAAACGCATCTATCACTCTCCAATCCACAATAATACTCTCCTGCCAAAATAAAAGGACAAATACATATACTGAGGTTAAGGACTTGAATCCCTATCACTAAGCATCTCATCTAGTCATCAAATAACCACCACACTATATACCATTGTTGTACACAACACAAGTAATATTTTACCCTTCTTTTCTTAATTTCCCATTTGGGATATTTGTCTAAGATTCCAATGCTCTTAATTTAGGTATAAAGAGTCCAATATGTTGAATGACTTTTGGAAATAACCTAGAAAATAATCTTCTAAAGGGATATTCAACACTAAAGAATCATATGGTCTCACAACCTAATTCCATCAAATGAACAAGGAGAGTATATGGAGAAACATATGGACAACCAACTTATGGGAAAAGATAAGTACTTCCCTCTATTTAGTGGCTTACAAATGCATGCTAGCATAGAAAACCCTCAAAAAGAGGATTCATGGGGCCTTCCATCTTCCCATTATGTATCCAAGCTAAGGAGACCATGGAACACATGTTGAACCAATACAATTTTAGTTTGCATATGTGGGATCAAGAAGCTCAAGTGATGTGCACAATGGACCATCATAGAGAAAATATTCCCAACACAATCTCCAGTTAGCGTCTCTCGACCTACTAAATGTTCATCCTCAATATAATCTAACATCTCTTTCTATGATCCATTCAATGGCATATCTAGAAGGAGCATAATAGAATACTTTTTCCATTCACTTTAGCTCCTTGGATCAAGTATTTACATTCCAAAATTCATCCCAACATTGTAGAAAATGTGAGGAGAAATAAATGGTCGACTAACGAAATGAAGTCCGAGGGAAGTGAACAAGCCATCTTAAACCAAGGGTGGTGGCTATATTCCTATTTTGTTGAAGGTTTGGCAACCCATTCTAACTAGTTGTAGGAGAAGGTTGGACTCAAATTGTATGCTATACTCTCTCAGTGTGGCTTTGTGCTCTATGTTTGCAATGTCGAGAGTTTGGGAAAGAGGGCCTTCTTGTAGGACCCGTGGCTCCCAATGATGAATTCCCATGCACCATTACAATGTAAGTGATCACAACATGACTCTGAGAGGCATGGATGGAGGATGCCCATATGCCCCCTCATGAGACTCAAGTGCACAAATCACCACATGTTAATGAAGTCTTAGAATTAGTTTGTCAAGTCTAATCAATTGAGGGTGAGGGCCTCCCACCTCGAGGTGACACTTGATCGAATTTGAAGTTCCATGTCAGCTTCTTCCATTGAGGAAGCCCGTCTTCTCCATGGTCATATTTTTTGTCAGAAGAACCATGCTCAAACAATGAACCTGGTGAAGGAGGATTAATTGAAGAATAATGGCAAGTCATCTTTGACATGTGTAGACAGATGGTTGGCATGAATTTAAAAATGGACCAATTGGATGCCAAAATCTCATTGCTAGTCAGTCAACAAGCTTGTCAGATTCCAACCCATCTGAAACAAGACTAGTTTCCCCATAAGGGCCTTCCATGGATGCCCTATTATGGATCTTATTTTGGGACCAGGTTCCTCCATAACATTTTTGTAGCGTGGGATGTATTAGGTGTCCTTTTGCAGATTTCCAGTCCTTAGGATTTTATTGTTCTCTGCTTTGAAGTTCAAGTCTAATTTTTCAAATTAGAGCTAGATACAAAAACAATAGCCTATAGAAGAATAAGTATGTCTCTTTGGACACATTTGTTGGGGCTTGGGTTGGTTTCCAACTATGACAACCCAAGCTTGTGCAGAATGCATGTACTCTTAAAATGGTTTATAAAAGGTAATCTAATGTTTACTTACACACACAAACAAAGCACATCTTATCTCTAGAAAAACCAATTCACATAGATAACATATGGTTGAAGGATTTGTAACATTCTCACCATCTATAATCATCTCAGATTCTTCTCTAGCTCTTCCCCATGTTTGAAAATTTTCACAACATTGATTTTGGTCAATTTCTAAATTTTCTCTAGTTAATAGTAGATGGAAAATGCAAGTCGGGAATGTGAAAATGTGAGAATGAATAGATAGTAAGAGAGTTAAGGGTATGATGTCTAACTCTTTCTTTGATAGGATAATGAATTATTCTTACATTTCTCCCATGATGGTTGTGTTCAACCCATGGTCAAATAACTACTTGAGGTAGACTTCCTCCTCACCAAACCATCTACATGGATTCCATGAATAACTTTCCAACTAAAAGGAGTTTATTGGCTTCATTTAAGGCATATGATGGAATGTAGATGATCTCTCAAGCTACCACTTGGCATTAGACTTAGCTCTCTATAGATCTGATTTTTTCTTTTGTTTGGTGGAATCATAGGCCGTCTCATCTTGTCCACATGTATTTGAAACCATTATAAATTATATTCTAACATTAATATTTACATAGCTTCTATCCATAAAAGTATATATACAACATTTACAAGTCTATCCATTCACTACTTGGGTCTTCTCTCCTTGATAGAAATGTATAATTTATGATAACACTACTTCATACTTAATAATAATAATAGTAAATAATATTTTTTCTAATATTTTTGAACTAATGGATGGCCTACATGTAAAATGAGTATAAATATTTTGATCATATTTTGTGTAATATAAAATATGGTAGGTCTTTCCACCTAATAAAGAATTGTAAAAAATAATTAATGTATTATCAACATGGCAATAGAAAAACACATTTGATAGAAGTGAGCTAATAAGTGAAAAAAATTTCTATTAAGTTGTAAATTTTCCTAAATTTAGTAGGAATTTTACCTTAAGTTATAATTCCACTAGAATAATGAAAACTTTGACCATGGAAATTTTGACCCATTTTAAGAAGACGTAGATTGATATGAATCTTAGGGGAAGTTATAATTCCACTTTATTAATGTAACTTTGTTCTCAAGGGTTTTGACACATTTTAAGACAACCTAGATTGAGTAGATCAAGGTAAAACTTTACCTTGCTCGAAAAAAGTAAATTCACCAAAATAGTTGAATTTGTCCACTTATTAACTCACTTCTTTTTTATCTTATTACACATTCACCCATTAACTCAATCATTTTTTATTATATTACACATCTTCCCACCCATTTTTAAAATTTTGGAAATTTGGATTCTAAGAAAATCCTTAAAAAATGATTAATCAAAATTATTTCTCCTATTAATCCAATTTAATTATTACTTTTAACAAAAATTGTACTCAAAAGTAAATTCTTCACCGTTTAATCCTTTTAATAGATTTATTACTTTCAATAAAATTTATACTAAAAATAAATTCACCAATCATTAATCTTTTAATAGAGTTATTACTTTAATAAAAATTATACTCATAAATAAATTCTTCAATCGCTTAATCCTATTAATAATCCTATTAATAGAATTAAATAACTTAATTAAAACTTATAGTCAAATTTATTCTCCGCATTTAGTGTAAACTTATAAGGTGAATTAAATCTTATTAATTCACTGTATGAATAAATAAGATTTATTCACTTAGTCTTTCGTCGGGTTCAAATTCCGTTTAATCTTTTAATAAGGTTATTACTTTTAACAAAAATTATACTCAAAAATAAATTTTTCACCGTTTAATCCTATTAATAGAATTAAATAACTTAATTAAAACTTATAGTCAAATTTATTCTCCGCATTTAGGGTAAACTTATAAGGTGAATTAAATCTTATTAATTCACTGTATGAATAAATAAGATTTATTCACTTCGTTTTTCGTCCGGTTCAAATTTAAGTTACTCGGAGATTTAAGTTACTCCGAGAGATTTAAGTTACTCCGAGAGCAGCTTTAAGATCTCTGTAAAGCTTCATTCATATTTGGTTCACTTTCACGTTTGCAGCTCTAAGATCTGTGTAAAGCTTTGGGTAAACTCGATCAGGTCTAATGGAGGTTCTTCCGAACGATCTCGTTCGGCAGTGCTTGTTAAGAGTGCCTTACAAATGGCACGATAATCTGAAAGGTGTGTGCAGAAGTTGGGAGTCTATGGTGAGCAACCCTGAGTTCTATGCGGACAGAAAGATATCTGGGACGACCGAGCAGCTGCTATGCTTGATTCAACAAAATCCTAGTTACGTCTTGGAAATAAGGGTATGTGACCCTGTGAAGGGTACCTCGGAAAGGCTACCTCTCATCGATGATCCCCACTTTGCTGGAATAAGAGGACCGTTTCAGTGCGCTGCTGTGAACCGGAAGCTGGTTCTCCTAGGCGGAATCACAAAGAGTGTATACATTTATGACTTTGAGTCTGCGAGATGGAGCCGCGGAGCTGACATGCCTACGCCTCGATACTCGTTTGCCTGCTCTGTCGATTCTTCCACCGGACTTGTCTACGTCGCAGGCGGGGTCGGGGTCTATGTCGCAGGCAGGGTCGCAGGCAGGGTCTATGTCGCAGGCAGGCCTCTCAACCCTCTGGCGGAAACCGGACCTCTGGCCGCTGCAGAAGCTTATAACGTGGAGGAAGACAAGTGGGAAATTTTATCTCCTATGATCCAACCACACGGCCTGGGATGCGACGGTGTTTTCATGGAAGGTAAATTCATGGTGTTCACCGAAGACATAGAAGTTTTCGATCCGAGTGCGGGGACGTGGAAAAGGTGGGAAAATACGAGATTCAGGGGAGATCAATGGAAAAAGTGTGCGGTTTCTTCTTCTGGGGAGTTGTACGCTTTCAGTGATGAACAACAACAGGTAATGAAGTATGATGGTGAGAAAAACGTTTGGACTGCTGTGGCTTTTCTTCCGCAATCTACTCGCTTCCTTAATTGTGTTGCACAGTTTGGCGACTGGATTTTTGTATCTGGAGGCCGCCTCAGTAAAATTGTGACTTATTTGTTTAACCCGTCAACCGGGGAGTGGTTTGAAGTCAACGTTGGTTGTTGGGAAGACTGTTTCGTAATTGCAGTAGCAGCAACGGTGGAGATTTAAATACGATTTGGAGAGCAGCGACTGTTTGTTTCGTGTAGTTATTTGAAACTGTTTGTTTCGTGCATGGCTGCAATTTGGAGATGCACAGAGTTTAGTAAATGATTTTTAATATGTTTTTTTCAGTTATTTGGAACTGTTTATTTTTGAAATGTAATTTGGAGAAATACGAATTTTTCGTGAATGATTTTTAATATGTTGAATGTTGTGTTTATGTTAATAGATTAATAATAATAATATTCTATTTTTTATTTGAAATGTAATTTGGAGAAATACGAATTTTTCGTGAATGATTTTTAATATGTTGAATGTTGTGTTTATGTTAATAGATTAATAATAATAATATTCTATTTTTTAAAGTCTACTGAAATATACATACCCTACCTTTTTTGGATTTGAACTTATAACCTCTTAGAAAGAAACACATGGATTCCATTATATGGTAATATCAATAAATTCCATTATTAAAACATAATAATAGACTTGGTTTCTTTTCTCACATAAATTCCATCCCTAAAATCCCAAATTTTTTCATCCTTAAAATCCCAAATTTTAATTTTTCAAACTCTATGCTTGATATCCCAAATTTTAATTGTTAAAAAATGTTTAGGATTTAGATATCTGAATGACAAAATATATACTCTTTTACCTCGGCTGCCCTTCAAACATTCTCTCATTGTAATTGTATATTCGTAGAATACCCCAAACCATGGCCTCACTGCCAAAATGATCAAATAACTAATAATTCACAAAAGTAGAAATCAGGGGATTTAAAGGATCAATGGCATTTCCAATGGTAAGAACGTTTAGACTTTGTGTAAATTCAAACTTCAATGAAAATGTTTTTTTTTTTTTTT